>CM053503.1:95957341-96003204 GCA_028627145.1 Eidolon dupreanum | reverse complement strand
GAGAGGGGGGACCTGTGAGAATCGGAGAAGGGGGACCTGTAAATAATCAAAAAGGGGGGGGCAACCGAAGAGGATAAGGGGGTATATAAGAGTAACAAAAACTAGGTTCGAGGCTCTTGCCTCAATCACTGCTGCGACAGTGGAGGTTTGAGCCCAGATTCAAATCTGTAATAAATTTTTTTTTTTTTAATTTGGCTATTTGGCTTCTGTGTCAGTGCTCTCTGAGAAACTCACACTATAACAGTAACATTTTGAATGGCTCCTAAGGGATATGGGTGTACATGAGGCAAGGAACTGGACCTGAGATTTTTGCTTAAAGCCTGTACCCTAGAAGGGAATACTACCTGAATAAAGTTAAAACTTCAGGGCCAGATGGTTTCAATGGCAAATTCTACTAAACATTTAAAGGTAACTTCAATTTTACACAATATCTTCCAAAAATTAGAATAGAACAAAATACTTCCCAACTCACATCACAAGGCCAGCAATTTTCTAATACCAAAAAAAGTATAAAAAAAAACTATAAATATTCCTCACAAATACACAGTCCTCAACAAAAATATTAGCACATCAAATCCAGTAATATGTATTTAAGCAGAAATACAAATTACACTACAAACAATGGTGCTTATCTTGAGAATGCAGAGCTTATTAGATATCCAAAATTCAATCAATGTAATAACCGTATTAAAAATATAAAGAAGAAACAAACGATCATATCCATTTAAGTAGAAAAAGCATTTGACAAAATTCAATATCCATTCATGATGAAAACTCTCAGGAAACTAGGCACAGAAAAAAATTTTCTCAACCTGATAAAGAGCAGCTATTAAAAACCTACAGCTAACATCATACTTAATGGTAAAAGACTAAATGTTTCCCTCTGCGATCGGAACAAGGCAAAGACTTCCATTCTCACTATTCCTATTCAATATTTTACTGGAATCCCTAGCCAGTTAAAAAGGTAAGGGGAAAAAAAGACATACAGATTGTTAAGGAGGAAATCAAACTAACTCTATTCACAGACATGACTGTTTACATGAAAAACCCTAAAGACACTACAAAACTCCTGCTAGAATAACTGAATGCAGTAACTCATAGGATATAAGGTTAATGAACAAAAATCAGTCATATTCTGACACACTAGCAACATATAGCTGGAAATAAAATTTTAGAAAATAATACCATTATAATAGCTCCTTTAAAAAAAAAGAAAAGAATTCGGTATAAATCTAACAAAACATATACAGGCTCTGTATGCTGAAAACTTTAAGACACTGATGAAAAGAAACAAAAGAAAAGCTAAAAATTTGGAGAGACCAATCATGTTCATAAAATGGAAGACGCAGAATATCAATTCTCTCCAAACAAATCTAGAGATTTAAAGCAATTCCAATCAAACTTATACCAGGACTTTTGTAGGTATAGACAAACCAATTCTAAAACGTAAATGGAAAAGTAAAGGAGCTAGAATAGCCAAAACGTTGAAAAAAATAAAGCTGGAGAAATTACAGTAGCTACTTTAAAGACTTATTATAAAACTACAGAAACCAAGGGCATCCAGACATAAACCCACATAAATATGGCCAAATGATTTTTGACAAAGATGAAAAAGTCAATGGAGAAAGGAAACTCTTTTCAACAAATGGTGTTTGAACAACTGAACATCCATAATGCAATAAAGAACCTAAACCTCATACCTTACACAAAAATTAACTTGAAATAGATAACAGATCTAAATATGAAATGTAAAACTTTTAGAATAAAACACAATTGATCGTGTGATCAAAGTCAACATCTCTAGTGATTAAGTCACACTGATAACATAACCTTCTCATATATGCTGAAAAAGGTACTTCACCTTTATGATATCCTTTCCAAAACCCCATAACCTAAGTATAATCATAAGAAAAAGACATACTCCCAAATTAAAGGAGATCACACTAAATACCACAAAATTATCAGATGATAAAAAATAAGGAAAGACAGAAACTTTTACAAACCAAAGACTAAAAAATTAAAGAGACCTGATGACTAAATGCAATGTGGTATCCTGATTTAGATCCTGGAACAGAAAAAAAAACATTAGTGGAAAAACTACGTAATATTTAGCTAATAGTAATGTATCAATGTTGATTTCTCAGCTTTGACACATGTTCCATGGTAATGTAAGCTGTTAACAGTAAGGAAAACTGGGTGAAGGGTATACTGAAACAGTCTGTACTAACTTTGCAACTTTTCTGTAAATCTAAACTAAACCAAGAATTTGTTTATTTTTTTAAAAACAGGAGACAGTTCTGTGACCTGATGTAAGGATTCTTAGATGTGGCACCAAAATCAAGATCCATAAAGAAAAAACTTGACTAACTGAATTTCATCAAATTTAAAAATTTATTCTGGAAAAGGAAATGCTAAGAATACAAGATAGGCTACTGTCTGGAAGAAAATATTTGTATTAAGAACATACAACGAATTCTCAAAACTCAACAGTGGAAAACAACTCAATTAAAAAGATCTGAAGACACTTCACTACCAAGTATGTATGATAGCAAATAAATGAAAGATGTTAAAAATTCAAATTAAAACTAGGATAAGAGACTACAATACACCTATTAGAATGTCTAAAATAAAAAATACTGACACTAAGTACTGGTGTGGTTGTCATATGTTGTTGTTGCAAATGCAAAATAGTGCAGTCACTCTGGAAATCAGTTTGGCCATTTCTTACAAAGTTAAATGTACACCTAGCATACGACTTAGCATTCTCACCTCAGATATTCACCCAAGTGAACTGAAAAACATATTTTCACACAAAAATCTGTACACCTATTTATAGTAGCTCTATACTTAAAGGTCCAAACCTAGAAAATAATCCTATCCTTTAACAAGTGATTGAGAAAACAAACCATGGTATATCCGTACAATAGACTACTACTCAGCGATAAAAAGAAAAAAATTACTGATAAAGAATTATTTTGAAGGATCGCAAAAGCATTAAGTTGAGTGAAAGAAGCCAGTCTCAAAGGTTATTATATGATTCCATCTCTATGGCATTCTTGAAAGGACAAAACAGTAGTGACTAAGAACATATCAGTGATTGCCAGAAACTATAACAAGAGGAGTTTTTTGAGAGGTTATAGAACTGTTGCATATCCTGTCTGTAATAGTTTTAAAAAACCTATATATATGTTAAAAGTTCAGTGAACTGTTCATCAAAAAAAAGTCAATTTTACTGTATGTTAATTATAAAAATATAATTTTTAAAAGTGAATGGAAAGGTTAATAAAAGCTAACAAGTGATACTCATTAATACACTGAAATCACTAACAAGTGATTCATTAATATATTCATTAATATATTCATTCATTTATTCATTTGACAACTACTTTAAAACTATGGACTATGTGCCAAACACAGAGTTTGGAAATATATATTAAAAAGCTGAACAGAAATTATGTAACAGCATTCAGATTTTGATAAACATACTATATGCAATTACCTTATTAAATCCTCACAATTACTCTTAAAGGTGCATGTTATTTATTATTCTGACTACCAATGTAGAAACCAACTAAGAGAACTTAAGCAACTTGCCCAAAGTTGCAGAGATAACAAGTACTTGAACCATAAATTAAACATAAGTTTGTCTAATTCAGTGTCTGGGCAAACTGGAGATGTTCAATTAATGTTGAATGAATGAATGCATGCATGAAAGTGATACTCTATGATAACATGCTGCTTATTGATATATTTTGTCATGTTAATGTATACATTCGCATTTTAAAAGATCAGGAGAATTTGGATGGACTAAATTAAAAGAGTAATTTACTATATTCCTTTTACAGTTGTTTAAATTGTTTAAGTTCGGTTTTTAAAAGATCACACTAAAATACCAGGAGTATTTATCAAACAATACCACTTTATTTGTACTTGCAATAATTTTCTTTTTTCAGAGTGCTAAATATTCTTCTTGTTATGGTAATCGAAATGAAATGAAGAAAAAAGGAACACAGATATTATTTTCCTCTTTCTTAGAAATTCTTTAATTAAAGCTCAAAAGACCAACTCACACCAACAGAATAATTTAAAACTAGTATATAAATTCCCTTACACTGTCTTTTTTCTTAACCATATACTTGTATTTGGGCCATTTTGATGTGTTTTAATGCCACCCCCTCCAAAATAAAGTTCAGACATACTTTGAATAATTAAAAGAGATAGGGACTTTTTAAATGTGATGTACTACTTATATTAATGCATCACATTTATAATTTAGAACTCATGTTATCATGTAACTGTTTGAGGTCAACATTTTATTTCAATTCAATTTCCGATAGTACATATTAAGTTTTCTATATTTAAGAGTTCTATGCTAATCGTCAGAATTAGGTTAGACAAGACCCTAGATTATGACACATACTGTGCAGAAAAGGGTTAACAGCAGGCCTATGACTACTATCCTCAGAACAATCTGCTTGCAAGGCTGACCTTTGGCTGGCACCTGGAAACTTGAATTTGGGAAAGGTTCCAACTACTGCCCTAAATGATAAAGAGTTACTGTGCCTAAACTGTACAATGTGGTTTATGTTGAACACCCACTTTCCTTCTGGGAGTCTGAAATTTTGTCATGTACCAGTCAGAGGGTAACAGCCCCCAAAAAAAACGCTGAGAGCAAAGCCTCTAATAAGCTTCCCTGGTAAACATTTCACATGTGTTGTCACAACTTGTTGGTAAGGGAATTAAGTATGACTTTATGAATCCATTAGGAAAGGACTCTTAAACATTTGCACTTTCTTCAAACTTTGCCTCAGACACAATTCCCTTTGCTGATTTTGCTTTGCATGCTGTCACTGTAATAAATCACATCAGTAAGTGAGATTATATGCTAAGTCCTGTGGGTCCCCCCTAGCAAATTATCAAACCTAGAGGTAGTCTTGGGCCTCCCTGACACATACACTATAAGTTATCTGAGTAAAATGTATACCTACCATCTTACCAGGCAATGTGCTCTTGGAGGAAAGTCATTATTCATACACAACAAATCTTGCATAGATTGTGGAATAACATCTACAAAAACATTAGATAATGAAAAAGTTAATATATTTGTTCTCGAGCAGAACTTTCTAATATGATTTAAAGAATAATACTATATAACATCTCTTGCTAGTCCATGTAGTTTTGCAATTGCAATTGCTTATATATAGAGCTAGCACTAAAATTGGGGGAAAAGGAATGTCCTTCTCAAAAAAGCCAGCCTATGAAAATATATATTTATACACATATATTCCATGTTTACGTTATTTTTCTTTCTTCTAAGTAATGACTTAAACAATTCCTCACCCTTACTAGAAAGCTTTGTTTTATTTATTCTTCTTGGTCTGCCCTTGTCTCTATTTTTCTTCAAAATTCTACTTAGAAGTCTGTCAACTGCATATCATCTTCCATGGCTAGCTTCTGCTGGACCCTGGCCATCTTAAATGTTTTTGTAAAACCACTAAACAGCTTCTCACTTAAAACCATATATCTTTAAGACCTTACATTGCTATCCATAAGATACTAATATCAATGATCATTACCTATTCATAAATGCATAATAAATTCAAAGCATAAAATTTTGTAAAAATATGTTTGAAAAAATATTTCCTTTGGCTGTATAGCTATAATTACTTAGGAAACTTATATTTCATTATTTGCAAAACTAAAATTAAGAACACTAATGACTTGACACTCAACTACAGCAATAAGCAACTCCAACGAAATAAAAGATCAGTGCTCAAATCTTCTGACATCTGATAATAGTTTTAAATGTGTATCTACAAATTAACTGAGTTGATGCTTTACTTTTAAGTTCTAATTTCTATCACTAGTTTCAACCACCAAATTAAAACTGCACAATACCTACACAGATGCCACCATTACACCTTAACTAATACACTTATCTTCTCTAATACCACAGTCTCCTTCATCTGTTCACCACAGAAACACTGATTCTAAGCTTCCTTAACATAACAGCTTTTCCTTCATGTATGATCTTTCCTCAAATTAATAGCACTTAAGATATTGCTACCTTGAACAATTCCTTTCATTAGTCAGGAGAATGTTGGACCCAGAAATCTCTGGGCCATTCTAAGACTTCCCACCAGTCACATATATTTCTTCTCTCCCCATACTCCTAAAGTACACAAATTCATATTCTAGTTTAAGTATTTTATTTTGCTGTATAATTGTCTTACATGTGTACACATATCAATGTTATCTGTCCTAGTTTATGAATCTAAATACAGATGCTATCTAATTGTTTTGTTTGAAAGAGTATATATAATAGAAAAAGTAATATAAATTTATTCCTATACAAGAAAAGGCACAAATATTTCAGGCCTATACTTACTAATGATAATCTGTTTTAACAAGAAAAACTATTTTTTTACTGACATATAATTGACACATTATATATGCAATAACAATTTGATAATTGTATACATTGTGAAATGATCAGCATAGTAAGTCTTATAGTTAACATCTGTCACCATGTAGTTACAAAATATTTTTTGTGCGATTACCTTTAAAATTTACTCTTTTCCTAACTTTCAAATATATATAACAGTATTATTATAGTCACCAAGCTGTACATTACATCTCCATGACTTATTTATTGTATAACTAGAAGACTTTACCTTTTGATCCCTTACACCATTTTGCCCACCCTCCATCACCTGCCTCTGGCAATTACCCATCTGTTCTCTATTATAAGCTTGCTTGTGGTTTTTGTTCGTTTTTTTAGATTCCACATGTAAGGGAGATCATACAGTATGTCTTTCTCCATTTGACTTACTTCACTTAGCAAAATGTCTTCAATGACCAAGAAAACTTCAACATGCATTCTGCATATATATTTTCTAAGAGAATAAAGGGTATTTGACTGACAGCTCTAAAATATATATTTTCTTAATACCTTGCTCACTTACTGTTATACATGAATATATCTAAGAACAGAGATTTTGGATGATTTGACTTACAAACAACTACAGGGACCATTAACTAAGTACCCAGCATGGGCCAGATACTGAGATAGGTACTTACATACAGTATCTCATTAAATCTTCCCCTTAACCCTCCAAAGTAGTATTACTTCATTTGAAAAATAATTCAAGTTTAGAAAGGTCAAGTAACTACTAATAGAAAAACCAGAATTTAATACACTTGATCTGATTCTAAAGTCTGGGATATCTCCAAAACACTACACTGACTAATCAATAAATAACTTTTTTTTTATCCTTCAAAATCCAGCTTAGTTGCTTAATTCTCCATAACACCTTCTCTGGTCTTTCCTCATTAAAAGTGATCTCTTCTCCTCTGAACTTCAGAATTTTACCTGTGCTTTGGGATGGCACTAATCACATTCTATCTCCTATTACTGTTACTTATAGACTTTATCTCCTGGAATGTAAATTTAAGTTTAGGTTTAATTGGGTTTAATGAAGTATCTAGCACATGTTAGGCACTCAATAAATATTTGCTGATTTAACTAGCTTTAAAATAAATGATGCTATGATTCTTCCTCTGAAAAGATCATACTTTACTTCAGATATGGTGAAACAACTTGGCATATATAAAATATCTCCAGAGGGGATAGTACATAATTAAGAGAATTCATAATTTGAAATTATAACCACTCTTACAAGTCAAATTAAAAATATGTATAAAAACATACCTTCTAATAATTCATCCTTTCCTTCTTTATCAGTGGATTCTTGTACAAGATAATGATGAGTAATTGAGAACTTGAAGTCAGCAAAGGAAACTTCATCTGATTTCTCTTCCCATGTGCCAGACGTAAATATACCCTATATTTAACAATAACATGGAAAAAAATCTTAAAGTATTCGATATCTACCATTATGTTTATTAAAGACAGGAATTTCCTTCCCTTTTTTCTTCCTATTAATCTAAAATTTCACCGTATAGCTACACTGTACATAATTAAAGAAAAGGGAAAATATGTAAGTGAATAAAATGAAGAGGAAGTTATTTTATAAATGATTTATCAGTATTCCTTTAAAAAGAAAACTCCCCTAGAATATTAATTATCAAGTGACTTACAAAATTCAAATTTTCAAATAACTTCATGAAAATCCAATAAATCCCATGCCTGTTCATATACAAAAACAAACAAACAAACAAAAACAAAAACAAAAAAAACCCCTCTACCAATAGCAGAATCTCTAGGAGTTACTTTTAACTCCTAAAAATGAAATTTTATAAATTTTGTTAAAACTTAGAAAAATACATGGCAAAATATACTTTTATAAAATCTCAAATCAAATAACAACACTATGTAGCACACAGCATTACTGAACATTAGAAATTGTTTCATAAAAAAGCAGTTTGTAACATCAATTTAAGTGATATGACATCTTTAGTACTTATTTGCTTATCAGGTTTTAACAAACTTATGAAGCTTTGGCATTAAAATATGTTTATTTAAATAGAAACTGCTTGATTGGAAAACATTTTAATCAAAATTTCCAAGAGTCCTTTTACTTAACAACATAACCATAAAAATAATTTTTCCCATAGGGCCTCTAATCTCCCATAGCTGTTCTTTCCACTGGAGAGGTATATTGTCATTGCAAGGTGGCCCCACTATGAACAAAAAATATTAATCCAGCAACTTTCCAAGCAGATAGTCCCAAACTAGACAAAAAACATGTAAGCAATGATTCTGTATCACTGAGCTTTAAAAAAGTATTTTCAGGACTATATTCAACATATAACACCCAAATGTTTTATGTGTTCCTAGAAAGGTGTTTATAATTCTGAATTGAGTTATATCATATTTTAAATGTCCTAAAGGTTTCTCATTAAGTAAATAAGTACATCAAATAGCAATCTTTTTATTAGGAGAATAATCACCATGTATGACACATCAAAATACTATGGTTTTGACATGTCGAGTTTCGTTAAAGTGTGTTAAATTAAGACATATATGGCCCACACAAGTCTCAAACTGAAATGAGTAATATAATAATACACAAAAGAGCTTGGTTTGCTAGGAGAAATGCCTACTATAAAGAAGTTAAGGCTAAAACTAAGAAAGGGGACAAGTCCAGAAAATGAGAGATAAGTCCCTTTTTCAAACTTGCAGAAAAGTTGAAATATTTTTTCAATATTAAAATAACATCTTACCCTAATCCTAAATTTTGGACACCTCTGTCAACCTTACCAACAGCTATGTCAGGAGAATCTGGTTGGATTCCATAAAGAGAAGACTTTACTGAATCCAGGTTCTATCTTCAAATTATTTTTAAAATAATTTAGCTCAACTGAAAAACAATATTCTAACCTCACTCCTTTAACTCAATTTGACACAATCATTTGACATCAAATTTCAGTAAGTGTATATTTACGATTAGAACTAGAAACGACAACTCCAGTTCAGAATTAGTCTAGGAATTCACGAAAAATAACTTCTGAGGGCCTCAGACAATAAAAAGAAATAAGCATATAGAATGGAAAGAAAGAAAACTGTATATACTCACAGATAACCTGATTATGTAATATAATATCCAAAATAATCTACAAACTACTAAAACTGTTGAACTTATGAAGTTGTGAAATTCAAGGTCCATATACAAAAACTGTATTTTTATATACTAGCAGCAAACATTTGGAAAATGAAATTTTTTTAAATACCACGACAAAAATTTAGAAAATAAAATAAAAATAAAAAAATACCACAACAGCAAAAATAATTACCTAAGACTAAACTTAAAGAAGACCAAGAACTCTACCTAATAATACTTGAAAATGCTGCTGAAAGATATTAAAGACCTAAGAGATATATCATGTACATGGATACTGGAAGACACAACACTGTGAAGATGTCAATTCTCCCCAAATTGATGTATAAACACAATTCTAATCAAAATCCCAACAGGCATTTTGTAGAAACTGACAAGTTGATTCTAAAACTAATATGAAAATCCAAAAGACCAAGAATAGCTAAAACAATTTGAATAAAAAATATACTACCTGATTTTAAGATTTACTTTGCTACAGTAATTAAAGCAGTATCGTATTGCCATAAAGACAAAAAGATAAATAGATCAATGAAACATAATAATCCAGAAACACTTTCACACATATACTTCATTTTACAACAGAGGAGCCACTGTAATTTAGTAGAGAAAAGATGGTCTTTTCAACAAATGGTCCTGAAATAAGATATTTGCATGGAAGAAAACATAGGAGAGTATCTTCACAACACTGAGATTGGCAAAGATTCTTTTGATAGAACACAAAAAGCACTAATGATAAAAATTTTTAATTGAGAAAATGAACTTCATTAAAATAAACTTCTGCTTATCAAAAGTTGCAGGTAAGAAAATAATTAGGGAAGTCACTGAAGAAAACACTCAAAATACATATAACAAAGGACTCACAACACCAGGATGTATGAGGATAATTTTAAAAACTAAACAATCCAACTGTTTTTAAATGAGTAAAAGATTTGAACAGACACTTAGCAAAAGAAACTGTGAATGACCAATAAACACAGTTAATTAACTGTGATGAATTACTAGATATTACTCAGTCTCAGCAGTCATTCATGAAATGTAAATTAAACCACTGTGAGATACCACTTTACACCCAACAGGATTACTAAAAATGAAAATCTGACAACACCAAGTGTCAGAATGTAGAGCAAGAACTGTGGTTACCTATAAGATTTGAGTGGAAAGAGAAATAAGGACTTTCTGAGATAACAAAAATGTCCTAGATGGTGGTAACACGGTGACATACATTTGTCAAAACAAACTGTATACTTGGATTCTACACATTTTACTGTGTATAAATTATAACCCCTCAAAAGAAAAAATATCCATAGGATTTTTAAAAGAGACAAGTAGAAGGGGGGAACTCTAACTTCTGAAGAAAATGTGGGGGAGAAGATGCTCTTTTGCCAAAAAAAAAAAAAAAAAAAATGGCCATTATGCAACAACAACATGTACTAAATATTTTCATAATTTGGATCCAACAATCCTTTCTACTTATCTTTCAACTTACATAATAAACTTCAGGTAACTAAGACATATTCTGAGCCAGAACTCTAGAGGGCCCAAGACCTGCAGGACGAAGATCATGCTCCCAGGCTATTTTAATAGCTTCCCAGTGTTCTCCTTATCTCTACCCTACATGGTTATCTGCCTAAAATACAAATCTGATATTGTTTCTTCTCCATTTAAAATGTTAATAGTTTTTCATAACCTATATAGTGACCTTGAGAGATTTTTAATCATGTATTCTACCAGTAAAAATTTGAGCATTCATCTCCATGTATGTATATTTTTATTTATAAATTAAGCATTACTGTATAATATATTATGCATATCATCCAAAAAACAAAAATTGACATTAAAAGTAGAGATAAAAAATGTAATATAATTAGAAGTCATAATACACAAAGACTCATGACATAGCATTACTCACAACAGCCAAAAAGTAAAAACCCAAATGTTCATCAACAGATGAATGGATTAACAAAATGTCATATACACACACAATGGATTATTCAATCTTGAAAAGGAACGGATTTCTGTCACATTGTACAACATGGACAACCTTGAAGACAAGAAATGTAAAACAAGCCAGACACAAATGGACAGATACTGTACAATCCCACTTACATGAGGTGCCTATAGTAATCGAATTCATAGAAATAGAATAGTGGTTATCAAGGGCTTGGAGGAAAGGAGAGAAACTTACTGTTTAACGAATACAGTTTCAGTTTGGGTTAATGAGAAGTTCAACAATGTGAAAGTATTTAATGGCACTGAATTTTACACTTAAAAATGGTTAAAATGGTAATTCTTATTTATACATTTTATAATAAATTTCTTACATTAACATAATTTCCATATTCAGGGAATTAAAAGAACCATACGATTATCTCAGTAGATACAGAATAAGATTTGAATAAATTAAAATCTCATTTGTGGTGAAAAAAAAAAAAACTTTCAGCAAACAAAGAAAATAATTGCCTTTTTCTTTAAAGGACACCTATAAAAAACTTAGTTCCTAGTGCTGAAGCACAGTACAATTCCCCCACCACTGCGAAGAAGGCAGGATGTCTACAACAGTTCTATTTGACATTTCACTGAAGGTCCAAGTTAGTGCAATAATCAGAAATGATAAGTGAAAATATTAAAAAAGAGGTAAAACTGTCCCTATTTATGGGCAATATGATTATGAATGGATATAATGCAAAAGAATTAACAAAAAAGGTTACGAATCTTTACATTTAGTCAGGTCCCAAGACACGAAATCAACACAAAATTTTTATTGTACATCTATGCACTAGCAATAAACTAGAAAATGAAATTAAAAAACAATTCCACTTACAAATGCATAATGCAACATAAAATACTTAGCAATAAATTTAAAAAAAGATATGCAAGACCTCCACCAAAAACCATAAAACAAGGCTGAGAACAATTAAAGATTACTTAAATAATTGGAGAGATGTGCCATGTTCAAGATTGGAAGCTTCTGGGCTGTCAAAATGTCACTTCTCCCCAAAGTAATCTATAAATTCAACACAATCTCAATCATAGCCCCAGCATAATCAATCTTTGTTATAGAAACCGACAAGCTTATTCTAAAATTCATAGTGGAAACCTAAAGGACTTAGAATAGACAAACCAATCTTGGGAAAACAGCAGAAGCTAAAGAATTTATATTAACTAACTTCAAAACCATACTATAAAGCTATTCAGTGGTTCTCAACTGGGGCAATTTTATCCCTCAGGGGACATTTTACAATGTCTAGATATATTTTTGGTTGTCATAACTTGGAGGGTACTACTGGCATCTATTAGATAGAGGCCAGGGATATTACTAATTATCACATACTGCACAACACAGCCCCACAATAATCTGACGCAAAATTTCAATAGTGCCAAGGCTGGGAAACCCTATGCTAAAATTGTCAAGACAACATGGTAACAACAGGACAGTCAAATAGAATAATGAAACAGAATACAGATTCCAGGTGACACCCTAGGTCAACTGTCAGACAAAGGGAACAAAGCAATGCAATGGAGAAATAAGTTTTCAACAGAAGATTCTAGAATATAGAGAATATCTGTATGTAAAAAATTGAACTTTGATCCCCACCTCACATCCTACACAAATATTAGTTCAAGATGGATCATAGACCTAAACATAAACTAAAATAACACTTCTGGAAGAGGGCATAAAAATATCTTCACAATCTCGCAAAACTACTCTGAGAAAAGACTTAATTTAAAAGCATAATATATAAAAGGACTAAATGATTCCTACAACTCAAAAACTCAATCCAATTTAAAATATGGATAAAAAACTTGGTTATTTTACAAAGACACAAATGGCATATGAAAAAAGTGGTCAACACCAGTATTCATCACAGAAATACAAATTAATTCCATAAACTACATATCCATTAGGTTGACCAAACTTTACAAGACTTAAAACCAATTGTTGGTGATAATGTGGAGCCACCAACTCTCATATATTGCTGGTGGGAGGGTAAAATGTTACAAAAAGCTTCAGCAGTTTCTTATAAAATTAAGCATACACTATCCTATTACCCTGTAAATCCACTCCTAGGAATTACCCAAGAGAAATAAAAATATGTCCACAAAAGGCCTCATGCCAGAATGTTGTTTTAATCCTAATAGCCCATGTTTGTCAACAAGTGAAACAATTTGTGGTATACTCATACAAAAAGGTAGATGCAACAACCTAGAATGTCAAAAATATTGTGTAAAAAAAAAAAACACAAAGAGTGTATGCTGTATGATACCACATATATG
Source organism: Eidolon dupreanum (assembly GCA_028627145.1). Classification (NCBI taxonomy): domain Eukaryota; kingdom Metazoa; phylum Chordata; class Mammalia; order Chiroptera; family Pteropodidae; genus Eidolon; species Eidolon dupreanum. Next base: position 95,989,348 of record CM053503.1, on the reverse strand, counting down.
AAATTCTAGAGCAGGCAAAAGTATTCTATGGATTAAAAGAACAGCAGAAGCATAGTTGAGGAGCACAAGGATTAATTGGAAAGGGTCACTAGGACCTTTCTGGGGTAATAGAAATGTCCAATATCTTGAGTGAGAATGTTACAGTGACATTAACATTTGTCAAAATAAGCAATTTTATGCATTACAATGTATGTAAATGTTATCCCAAAAGAATCAACTAATAAAAAAAAATTTCATGGGGGTGGAGAGTTGATATAAGTACTACAGAAACAAGAAATGGCAGGAAATATTGTTGAAACTGGGTGACGGGCACATAGTGGTTCATTATACTATTTTATGTTTGAAATTCTTAATAATTAAAGATTTTTTTAAATAATTTTTTATTCTCCCTCAAAGGAGGAAGAGAATTGGTAATCACTGTCTTTCACATAAAGTAAAATCTCTCATTAAGGCATTCTCTAAACTTTTTCTGTGCTGAATAATCCCTGTCTCTTATACTTTTGTTAATTTTATTCATCATAGGTACAGCTCACCTTGAAATGTTTTCTGTATCTTATTTATTTACTACTATCTACAGGGAGGAAAGAGTTGGAGAGCTAACACTCCTTTAGCCCCTACTACCTGCTTGTCAGTGAGTTACCTACTTTGAATACATTACCCAACTTATATCCTAAAGCTGAACGTATCATCTAAAATTTTAATCTTATTTATTATTTGTCTCTCATAAGAATTTGTGTTCAATGGCAACATGGATGTTCTTCACTATTTCTTCAGCTATGACACATAGTAGATATTCAGTAAATATATATAAATCATAGAACTAAGGAATATATCAGAGCTCACAAATACCCAATTCAGCTTTCTTTCTGGTTGTGCAAATCATTTCCCCTTCCAGTTATACAAAGCTAGTTTTGCCTTTAATATTATAGATAGCTGTATCAATTGTTATATATTTATTTCAAATGGAATAAAATGATCTGTTTGAGAACTTCATTTTCTCTTTATTTAAAAATGTCATAAAAATATCTTTGTAGTTAACCAATTTACTCTATACTTTAGCATATCTTTAAATGATGCATGTGATTTCTATATGTAATGTTACTTTTTTTGCTGTTATCATTTAGCTAAAGAAGAAAACACTAATGTTTTGATAGTCTCAAATTGTTAACATCACCATTAAGCTGAAAAATCCTAGCAGATATGGAGAATTGAGAGTTCCTTACAGAGGAGTAAATTGCAGTTAATAATAGATTTATAATAAAAATGATCAATTTTACTTCAAAAAAATTTATCTAACAAACAAAGCATCTATGTACACCTAAAACCAAATTGTTAGTTCCCTTAAGCAAAATAAAGAAAACCATATTTATTCCCAGAGTATATTCTTTTGTAAACATCTGTGCACAGTTTATGAGTAAAACCGCCAGTACCAGTTCCACCTCAATTTTGAGTAACTTTTTCATGCTTAAATGTCCTCAAAACATCTATAAGGTTTAAAAAAAAAAAGTGTGGGAGAACACTTATTAGTGGTATTGTAAAATACAAAAATTGAGTAAAACAGATGTTAATTACAGCAAGTTGGTTGTTACACCAAGATTTTTCCTCATTAAGGAAAATACTCTACCAAGAAGGTGGTAACTGCAATTATTTCTCTGACCAACTAAAAAACTTTGAAAAGACTTTCTAACATTCTAAGGAAGAAGGCAAGAGAGAAATAAACATTAGGAGAAACAAAATCACTCACAAAGAATGACATTATACATTTAAATTTTATTTAAGAAACAGTTCTCAAATGCCTTTACATGTATCATTTGCCACAGATTCAAATCCAAGTTCTTCCAGATGTCATTTTATGTTCATAAATTATACTTGTTAAAGAAAACATTTAATTCAAATGTACCAAATGCAGCAAAAGGCTTAAAAATATAAGTTTCAAAGTAAATACTCATTTAGAGACACTAGCAAATAGATCTGACCTTTTCGAGCGGCTTTCCCAAAGAGTTTCCAATCAGTTTCCAGTCATTCAAGACTTCTTCAACTTTGGAAATAAACCTAGGAAGGAGCCAAAAAAAAACTTTCTAAATATGTAACAGCACATCTTTTACTACTGTTATACAAGACTTTTAAAAAAGTATTTTTCATATTTTAACATTTTTATCACAGAAGTCTCTGTAAGTTCAATATTGTTAGTCTAATTTATCGATGTGGAATAAAAGTAGAAATAATTTTCTTTAGCCCAAGAATTCTTAGATTTTGAATTATAAGTCTACTGCCTTCTATAAAATATAAATTAAGAATTAAGCTCTCTATATTAAAATGAAAATAAATCTGGGACAGAAGTAAAAACTGACAAAGTAATATTAAAGATAATTATGAAACCCACAATATTTTTCCCATCCTCAAAATAACTAATCTATTTAACTTTTCCTTTAAAGATATTTAGGAGTTCCCTCCCTGTCCCTCAAAAAGAAAATATGTGAGAACTTTGCTCATTAAAATAAAACAAGTTTTAAGGGAGAGCTGGCAATAAACTGCAAGTACATTTGTCAGCTTTAAGGAGTAACTGACAGATTTTAAAACTATTCACTACCTAAACTTTAAATCTAATGATCAAGCAGACCTATTAAAAAAGAATAAATTTTGACTAGTACATATTCAATATTAGCAAATGAAAACTGTCAGATCTCAATGGTAGTGTTAAATACATATGAAAAGACTTGTTATTACTCTAAGAAGCTCAATTCTTATATAAGTGTGATGCAATCTAAGAGTAACATTGCTCTTCTAAAACACCTACAGTATTGCTAGAGTATTAAAGTTAATTCTAGTCAAAATATATTAAAAGGCATCAGGTTTTTTCTTCGGTGATATTATATATTAATATTTACATTACTGTTGTAAGATAGTAATGAAAAATCATTTTATGATACAACTGAACATTCTAATTAATACCTCTTGAAAATTAAAGGCATTATTAATTAATATACTAATTCTCTTTGGAGGAGTTCAAAAGGCAATTATCAGTTTTGGAAATGAGTGCTCTAGGACTAATACATTTACAAAAAAAGAGGAATAAAAATTTAAAGTGTATCTATATGTGAGCAAAAATTTGCATGTGAAATGCACACTGCATTTATAAAGGTAAAAAACTGAAAGCTCTCAATGTCCAACTGCAGCAAACAGTTGTAAATTAATGGTATATCCATTCAATTGAATCATATGCACTCATTAGAAATCAGGTTTTAAAGACCATTTGAGGAAATAATAAAATGTTCATATGTTAAAGGAAAAAATGGAGGCTATAGAAATAAGCAGCGTATGGTTTGATACAAAAATTTACAACACACACAGATTAGAAGGAATTTTCTCAAAATTAATAGTAGCAATCTCCTCGTGGTAGGATTACAGGTGATTTTTCTTTTTAATTCTACCAGGAGATATTATAATAAAAATAACTTAAAATAATATAGCTTTCACAGCAAAAGAATAAACACCTTAAAATCCTTATTGTATGAATTCTGTCAGAACTAGATAAGAGAAAAATTGGACTCTATCCTGAAAGTACTGAGATTTGACTAGAAAAATTGAATAACTTTATCCCTGAAAGCTCCAGATCTCAGCTGAAGGGTCATTTCCTGACTCCTCATTAGGTTCCTTGATTACATGCTTAGAAGACCAGGTTTATTCCCCTTCTCAGCTCTTAATTCCACTGTAATTACAAACTCATTTCCATTATTTGATTCATTTCTGTCTCTCCCACTAGACTGTACATTCAGTAAGAGCAGGAACTGTTTTTATTGACCACCACATACCTAATGTCCTGAACTGTGCTTCTAACAAGGGTGCGCAAGAAATATTTCTTCAAATGACAAATGATATAATTCTGGACACACAGTACCTGCTCAATAAAGCCTTGCCAGTGGGGTTATGTCTTACTAACTTTTCTTTTTTGGTTAAGGTACCACTGGTCAAACTATTACCCCAGCAGGGATCTTTTATATTTTCCTATGTCATCTAATAACATGACATCCACAGATTTCCTTTTCCAACCAGAAAGATTATAAAATATTGCAATAAGCTAACTACTGATCTCAAAACCCAGAAAAACCGAAGGATCGTCTCTGTGACACAGAACGGAAAACTTCTCGATCTAAGAAATCACTCCTCCACAAACTAGTCTTTAAACTAACTGCAATGACACATTTCACTCAGCTGTTAAATGGAGTTTGACAGGCACAGGAAGCCTGGGCATATTACCCACTGAAATGTAACAACTTGAATTAAAGCTTTCCAAAGCCATATGCAGACTATTTTAAAAGGTTATTTTAAAAAACAGGATGGAGATGGTGGGAGTGTGGCAGATGGACGACCACCAGTAAGTACACTGAAGGCTTCCTCCTAAAAATAGTGTACCAATGTTAACTAGAGGAAAGAAGCAGCTGCAAAGTTTATGGCTTACGATAATAGACGAGTTAAACGTAAATGAAAACAGGACAGAAGTGGTAGTCATGGAAACTGTTTCGGCGTGTGAGCGACTAAGGTCTAAGGAAAAGGGTGTTAAGAGTAAACAAAACTTTTTCTGAGAGCAGGAGTCTTGAGCGTTTAGCTGACGGGGGCGGACCGGTGTTTGTGACACGCGAGACGCGGAAGAGACTTTCAGCTGACCAGAGAAGGGAGAACGCCGAGACCAGAGGACCCCTGGGTTTTATATTTCCCAAAGAAGTGGCGTCACGTGTGGTTTGTCTATGCTAAGGAAGCGGCGGAAGGACGCCGGGCCCCACGGTACATGTAATTAATGATACGACTCACTCACCTTTCCCATTCGGAGGCTGTGGTAAAGTCAGTGATCTCAAATACCTCAGACTCGGGCTGTGGGAAGGAGAAGGAAAGAGAGAGTGAGCCTAGGGGTGCTAACGCCGAGGAGCGAACTTAGAGATAGAGATAGGTAGAGAGCAAACACCTCACCTCACTGTCGGCCGCCATCTTGAGGAGCGACAGTGCAGGCGCTAGGACTGCCGGGAAGAAGAGGGGGAGGGTAAGGGGAGGAGGAAAAGAAGGGCTGCCAGCACGCGGGGGCGGGGCTAGGGCGGGGCTTTTGCGGAGCACTGTCCTTGGAGGCATCCACCCTTGTTAACAAGTCTTGCTTAGAAAAGTCTTCTCAGGATGAAATAGATTTTTAAAATATGATTTGAACTTGAAAATTTTCTGTAATGAATTCAGGAAAGGAACAGAAGTGAAGAGGTAAGACAAGGCCCTAAATTCCCATCCGTAAGATTGTAGTAAAAAACCTAAAGCGAAATAATGAAACCCTGCCATTTGTGACAGCATGGATGACTCTAGAGGGTATTGTGTTAAGTCAGGCAGAGGAAGATAAAAACTGTATGGTTTCACTTATATGTGGAAATCTAAAAACAACAAACAAAAACAGACTCATGGAAACAGAGACCAAAAGAATGGTTACCAGAAGAGAGGTGGTGGAGGATGGGTGAAAAGAGGAAGGGGAATATGGTCAATAATGCTATGATAAGTTTACACAATGATAGATGATTACTAGAATTAGTAGTAGGGTGATCACATTGTAAGATATAAAAATATCAAATCACTATATATATATATACCTGAAACTAATATAACCAATGTAAGATTGCATACCAACTATACTTAAATAAAAAAAAGAAACCTAAATTATATTCAGTTTATTTTCATTCATCCTCTATTTTGATTGAAGGGCACTAAGCTAAGTGCTGTGATATCGACCCTCAACCACCCACCCCCCTCAAAAAATTGACACAGTTTGGTTAACCCAGGAAATGAACATCACATGCCAGTTACCTGGTTTGTAGGAAGAGAAACATGCTAGTCAATGAACATTTTTCACTTTTAAAGCCATTGAGGGACAGAAGGGGTTCTAGCTACCAGTTAAAAATTATGTCTCAAACATACTGAAGTACTTACAGATAAAATAATGCCAGGTTCAGGATTTGCTTGAAATTGGGAGGTGTAAGTAGGTAGGGCTAGGAATAAAACAAGATTAGCTATTAGTAGGTAATTATTTAAGTCAGTAATAGGTACATGGATATTTATACTCTCTACTTCTGTTAGGTCGGAAATTTTTCACAATTAAAGATTTTAAAAAATCAAATCTAATGAGTTTCGCAAGAAGGAATTTGGAGATCGAGGACGAAGAAATTCAGCTTCAGCAATACAAAGTTTAATCTTAAAATAAGAGTTAGAGATAACAAAATTTGGTCCTGGAGATACAACAGATGAAGGAACTAAGGTCAGAAGAATTTTTGACAACAGATAGTTATAGCCAGTGCCAAGCCCTGAACCCCAATTCTTGATGTTCCTTCTAGTTTCTGTCCACTACACTACTTGAGAGTTGTTACTACTACAGCATTCTTTCCCAAGATGTCTCAACTTGCACCTTCATTCATTTACGAGTATTTATTAAAAGCCTACTACAGTACAAGCCAATCACTATGCTAGGCTCTGGGGATATGAAGAAGTATTTTAGAAATGGTCCTTGACTTCAAGGAACCCAGGGTCTAGTAGGGAAACTGGAAAATTGCTGCACAAACAGAAGAAGGTGCTATGTGTGTCAGCATCTCTGTTAGCAATGTAGAGGTTAATGATAACTTTGACAAGAAGAAACTTGGAGGAGAGCCAAAGGATAAGATCAGGGCAGCCAGGTTGGGAGTGGGGAAGGCTTCCAAGAAGAGGAATAGCAGATGAGGCTCAAAGGTAGAAAAGTCTGATCTGTTTAATGAACCAAAGAGACCTAGAGCACAGTGTTTGTGATGAAGTTGGAGAGGTAGGTATGGGCCAGACCATATAGGGTCTTCCAGGCCAGGGTTGAACTTTATTTTAAGCACAACAGAAGTCACTAAAATGTTTTAAGCAAGAGAGCAATGTGATCCTATTTACATTTTGTAATAGTCTGACTGCTATATGATAGGTGGGGGAGGGGTAAAGGAAGTAGGTGCAACTGTTGACTATTAAAGCATCCAGTGAGAGATGGTGTGGAGACTTTGTCTAGGGTGGTCAGCAGACCAGGTGGACTTATTTGATATGTATTTTGGAGATACAATAGACAGGACTTGATAATGAATTACATGCAGAGATAAGGGAAAGGAAGGAATCAAAGATAATTTTCTGATGTCTGGCCTAAGCAACTGTGTGAGGCTGATGACACATCCTGAGATGAGAAAGACAGGAAGGAGCAAGAAAATTAGTGTTTGGTTTGGCAAGTGTTAAGTCTGACAGGATTTAAGACATCCCAGGAGAGCTGTCCAAGAGAAAATTGGATATGAGACTAGGACTCAGAGGCAAGACCTGGGGTGAAGATATAAATTTGAGAGTATTTCAAATAATAAGAATAGATGAGATAATTTAAGAAGAGAATAAAGAAATGGAAGAAAAAGAACCTTATATAAAAGCCTGAAGAAATTTTATATTTAGGGTTGGATAAAGAAAAATTTTCCAGTGAAAGAGAGAGGAAAGGAGTGGCTAGAAAATTCAAAAAATAAGGAAAGCTTGATGACACAGAACCCAAGAAAGGTGAATGTTTCAAAATGATATTGAAGGCTACTGAAAAATCAAGTGAGAGAAGAATATAGGGTCAAAGGTGATTGTTGTTGTTTCTTGGGGTTTTTGTTTGTCTTTAAGGCAGAGAGTAATACAGTTGCCCCTTGAACAATACAGTTTGAACTGCCCAGGTCCACTTATACACAGAGTTTTTTCAGTAAAGTTCTTTGTATCCTCAAATTTCACATTCAACTAACTTCAGATAGAAAACATTTTCTTGTTCTTAATTGCAAATTCCCAACTGCAGAAGGAAAATACCATTTTCCATCCCTGTTTGGTGGAATCTGTGGATGTGAAAAGCTGATTGTAGAGTCAAAAGTTATACACAGATTTTTGACTGCACCGGAACCAGAGTCCTTAACGTCTCATGAGTTCAAGGGCCAACTGTAGATGTGTTCATAGCTGATCTTAATAATCTAGGGGAGAGAGTGATGAAGAGCTGAAGTTCTTGATAATATGGGGTGAGGGGGGAGCGGAATCCACAGAGCTGGTGATCACACAACTCCAGGGGGCACCATGCACATTGCATTTTGAAGTCTTGCTTCAGGAAGTGCCACCCACAGAGAACACCTTGTGAACAGCACTCCCTGGAGTTGTGCAGCAAGGTGGTACAGCAAAGAATTCAAAGCATGTGTGGCGGGAGGGAATGAAGTAATATGTGAGGAGGTTGGTATTTTTTTGAGAAGGTAAAAAAGGAAAGAAAAAGATGGATACAAACAAACATTGAAAGATTTGTATATATAAAAGGAAAAAAGTTACTTGTTCACCTAACTTTTTAAGATTCTCCCCAAGTGAAATAAGTGTATAGGTTTTAAGGTCAGACAAATACAGGTTTAGCCATTTGCTAATTATAGGACTGACTAAATTACTTAACTCCTCTCAAACTCGGTTTCTTCATTAGTAAAATAGGTTTTGTAATACTTCTTATTCCATAGGCTTGTGGGAAAGATTAAGTTGAATGTGCATATGTAAAATGGTTAGCACATGACCTGGAATGTAGTAAGTGATAAATTATGATAGTAGCCACAAAGAAGTTTCAGTACATACCAAAATCAGAAACTAAAAAAAATCACAAAGACTTTGCTGCATGAAGTTAAATTTTGGAAACTATGAAACGGCTTTATCAGGTTGCTAGATAAAGTTTTCTTCCAAGATATTTTTGTCTCCTTATCTTCTCCCTGGAGAAACTTTTAAAATAAGTTATTTGTTAAATCGAAGTGTGAAGCCAGCATGCTAATGATGTGAAGTACCCGGGGGAGACACACTTTTATTAGATTTTTGCTGGTTCACAAAGCATAAAAGATTTTCTTTCTTCCACATTAGGAGCTATTTTGTTACACGTCCAAAGGCGAGGGCTTTTCCATGCAAGCACATTTCCTTTTTGGCATAATTTTCAGTTATTTCAAGGTGTTACCAATAATGGCAATAGGGAGAATTTTGATGCATAGGCAATTTAAGAGATTAGAAGCCTGGAAAAATCATCCTTGGCTTAATCCTTAGAGGAATGTGGTGCATAACAGTTTATTTAGATCTTCATGAGAGAATAAACATTGTTTGTGAGAGGAGCAGCAAGAGAAGGACTATGCCATCCTCATCTACCTTGATGGCCTCTATGCAGGAAGAATCAGAAATTTTCTATGATGCTGCCATGAGAACAATTGCAATAGCAAGTACAGCTGTGAGAATGAGAAACACTTTAAAGAGAAATTCTCTAAATAAATCAAAATTATCAGACAGCATTTATTCATTCATTCAGTAAAATTTATTAAGTATCTATTGTCATGGCACTGTGGTCAATCCTATGGAGGGATTCAAAGAATAATCCTTACCCTCAAAATGTTCACAGTCTGAGGTAAGACATGAACAACTATAATATGGTTTAGAAAAGGATGCATGATGGTTCCAACTTCTTAAAACTCTTTGTAAAATCAGTGGTAGGAAAATATTCAAGTGGCCTTTCAGAACACAAACACAATATCTTATATTCTAAATAAGTAGTCCACTATTTCTTGAACAAGAAAAAGATATAGTCAACAAGGCAAGGATACTCCAGAAAACTTCAAGAGAAGTGATACAGTCTTCATACACTTACCATTCATTCAGTCATTTCTTCAGTCAATAAACATTTGTTAAAAATGGCTTCTGTGTGCCTGGCACTGTTCTAGAAACTGGAAAATAAAAATATAACAAAAAAGTACCTGCCCTCAGGAAGTTTCAGTATAAAGTAATTGAATATATTACCTAGATGATAATAGTAAGTCAAGAGCAGCTAGTTCCAATTCTTATGTTTGTAACTTGTTCATAGATTCAGAAAGGACATTACTTGCTGGCAGGTTGGTTTAGTTTGCCCAAGTTTAAGTGTTTCTGTTTTTTTAAAAATCTTTAACGGGTCTTGAACTCAGAATGTAGGAAACAAAAGAATTGAAGAGTCACGAGAGTCGTGTACAATTTTACAGAATGAGCATATTCTAACCATATGTGTGCTTGTACAATTAATTACTATATTTTCACAGGCATATTACTATTTAATCACCAATTTTCCTTGTTTGGGAGAATAAACAGATGATTAATAAATGTAAAATCTTAAACCTAACCCTGACTTTCTTTTTTATTGTGCTATTCTAAGTCCCAATAACTAATTTTACATTAATATTTCCAAATGCTTGCAGATCTGCTTCTTAGATCCCTTTTAACATTCACTTTAATCAAATTCCTAAATGGGCTAGATAATTTCCAACTCAACTGCTTCTGCTTTTTTGCTGCAGTTAATCTTCTGTTTTCCATTTATCTCCTTTCTTGCATTTGCCCATTTATGTACTGCAATATACTGCTTAGTAGGAGATCCGTTAACTACTTTTTATCACCAGAGATAGAGCCTGGGAATCATATTTTAAACAGTTCAAGTACTACATAAGTAAGAGGAATTTCTTCTCATGGTAAAAGGTTCAAATCATATGCATAAATTAATGGCCTCCTTGACTGTCTTTTCAATTCCCATACCCCCAAGATAAAATCGCTAATACCAGTTGAGTGTGAATCCTTTCAGACCCTTTCCTATGTTTTTACATACATATTTCCATATATAAAACATATAGCTTTATCTTTTGTAAATCATTTTTTGGACAAATTAGAATGTCTAGTACTTAATATGTGCCAAGCATTCTTCTAAGTGCTTTATTCATATTAACTCATTTAATTCTCACAATTATTCTGTGAGGTAAATACTATTCTTATCATACATCCTTGCATTACAGATGAGGAAACTAAGGCAGAAAGAGAATAGGTAACTTGCCCAAGTCATACATCTAGTAAATGGTAGGGCTGGCTCCTGAGTATGTGCTCTGAACCTCCTCATCATACCAGGATCATACTACATATATGCATATTAAGCAACTCACCTTTTTTACTCAACTATAGGACTTGAAGCCCATTTAGGACATGATATAAAGCTCTTTCTTCCCTTTTTATACTGCTGCACGGCATTTCAGAATTCAAAGTATAGATGTACTACTTTTTATTTGTCTCCTATGTAGATAATTTACTATATAAAGCTATTAATAACATATTAGATAGATAACAAGTATATGAGTTCATTATATTATACTGTTTACTTTGCATATTTGAAATTTTCTGTGATAAAAATTTTCAAAAAATACTAGAGTTAAATTCAGTATTCCAGCATTTTTGTGGTCATGTGTAAGAACTGTTTTAGGGTGAATACTAAAAAACGGAAATGCTAGGTCAAATTGTATGTACATTTTAAAATGTACTGTAATAGCACCAGACTGCAATGCTCAAATGAGCATTACTAATTTACATACCAACTAATAGCGTGCAAGAGTATCCATTTTCCCACACATTTAATATTATCAATCTTTTAAATTTTTGCCAGTGTGCTGAACAAAAATGGTTTGATTTGCATTTCCCTGATCCTTGGTGAAGCTAAACAATTTTATGTGTGTTTGTTGGCCATTCATATTTCTCTCCTGTAAAGAGTGACTTCAAATCTTTCACTTGTTTTTCTGTGAGATTGCAAGAATCTGTGTTTTTATAAAATCTCTCCAGATGAAGATGATGTCAACCATATTTGATTGCCAAAGCTGTACGTGGTGTCATTTCTGGCTCCATCTCATAGAGTTGGAGATGTCCCTGTTCACATTCTCTTTCTGAGTTGCAAAACACCTTATTTAATGAAACAAGCAATCCTCCTATTAAGAGACACAGAAATTCTGTCTCTATCAAATTTCTCTAGGCTGCTATGCCTCTAGGACCTCAATAATCTCCTTTATCTCTTTTCTCTGTCCACTAAAATGCCCAATTTATCTTCCTTCCTTTCTTCAGCTCCCACACTCCCTCCACCACCTTCTAGGTGGAAAAGAAGAGATTTGGGGCAAAGTGTTCCTAGGGAGATTGTGTTCCTTAAAAGAAACCAGCCCTTTCATGATCTTCCTGGAAACGGTTCCACCTTTTTCAACAACTGCTGCAAAGGACAAACAGGTTGAGCTTAACATGCAGAAGACACAGCTCGTATTCAAACCACTACTGCTTCAGCAGAAAAGCTCTTTTCAGACTTTTAAATCCTTTAACCCTGTCCTATTCAATACATTGGGGTTGCCCAGCCATTCCAAAATTATTCATAGTGTATTCTAACAGCCAACATTGTATTCCAAACTTTAATTGTTGTGCCTTTCATGCTTCTCTATAGTATCTCTTTTGCTACTATTATTTCCTGAAATTTTTTCTTCTCTCTAACTAGCCAGAATGTAATAAAAACATTGCTCTACTGAGAAATTGAGCTTTTCTCATAGTAAACAAAATGCTACTGCATAAAATTCTCCACTGTTTTTGAGTCTTCCTGTGTATATAGTCAGCTCCAGATATTCACTGAGAAGTTTCTATGTGTAAAATGCATAAACACAATAGGGGAAACAAGCATAATTAAAACACATATCATGTCCTCCGGAAACTAAAATCATATGGAAAGATAAAATAACTCTACAATAAGGCTGACTTTGTTAAGTGTCATTAACAGAAATATGAAATGATATGGGAATAGAGTGGTTTGGAGAGGAGTATGTATATTCAGTCTGAGAGGCTAGTGGAGCTTGGGAGTTTCTGAAGCCCTCAAGAATGAGGCCAAGCTTTTGAACATGGTGACCACCAGAGGGAGGACTTGGTCACTGTGTTATTTCTCATTCCTTAGTTTTTCTTGCATAACAAAATTGTATTTCTTACTTACTGTTTTGGAATCCAAGGTTTTTAGAATCAAGGGATTTCAGAAATCATATTATATAACCCTTTCATTTTATTATTGGGAAAACTAAGCTCAAGTAACATAGCTAGATAATATTGAGGATGAGAACTCAGTAATCCTAACTCCTATTCCAGGGCTCCTTGCACCAAAATATAATTTCTTTGTTTATTCTTTCAACTTCTCTGCTCTTCTGTCTATTGAAATATCACTCTGACATCAGGGTTCTCAAAGGCATGTTTCAAAGATAATTGCATTCAGTAGCTGAACATGTATGTGTGTATAACAAAGAATTATATTGTCATATCAAATTCACACACATCAAAGATCTTATCCAGTTTCAAACTTTACAAATAATTTAAAAAATATAATTAATCAACGAGATCAAACAAAGCAGGAAGAAGCTGAGACCCTGAGGGCAGATCCTAGGTCCTTCCTTTTCTTTAAGGACATATGCCCTAAATGTCTATAATAAGACATTTTCATTTTATAGTCATATAGCTGAACAGTTTATGTGACATTTTTCAGGAAGCCATTCTCCTGAAATCCATAGGTTCACCAGAAGCAACCTTAAAGTAGGGATGTCCTATAAAGAGCAGTTCATAGGTAAAGACTCTCCTAGCAAATAAAAGTATATTTTCCAAGACGTCCAGTTATCAACATATTTACAATACTGGGTCGCCTGCCTTCTTTCTTTGAACACATTTTGACCTCATCACCCCCTGGAATGGGAGAGAAATGGATCACAGGCTAGATGCCTTAACTCCTTTCCTAAGATTTATAAATTCAGTAAAAAATAAATAGGCCCCATATGTATACATCTTCTATAACACTACCAGATACTCTGTCACAGGAAAGAGGGGGAAAAAATTATGATCAGAGTGAGAGGTACATGGCAACGTTAGAATCTTAGTTCTGGAGCATCTTTAGTCATAACTTGTAAAACTGCTAGCCCAAATCACTTTCTTTGGGCCAAATAAGTAATAGAGTCCTCAGGCAAGCAGTCATTTCCCAAGGCCTTTTATTTCACTCTGCCTTAGTTTCCACAAAAATACTCATAAGGATATCCTTATGAGATACTCATAAGAGTATCCTTTGTCTATGGCCATGCTACCCTGAACAAGCCCGATCCGGTCTGATCTTGGAAGCTAAGCAGGGTCAAGCCTGGTTAGTACTTGGATAGGATACCACCTAGGAAGACCAGGTGCTGTAGGTATAAAAAAAATAATAATAATATAGGATTGTAAGCTGACAAGTTCCTTGCAATCTGTGAGGTCAATCAAGGGTTGCCTCACCAAAAGAGAGAGAGAGAGAGAGAGAGAGAGAGAGAGAGAGAGAGAGAGAGAGAGAGAGAAAGAATATCCTTCAACCAAGAAGACTCTTATGTCATTTGTATATTTTGTTGCCTTCAAAGCTTTCACTTAGGTACTTGTGGCAAGTCATGTACCAATTGCTTTTACATTCACCTCTAACTTCCACTATTGTGCCCTACTTTTCTCTTTCTCTCTAGAACTATTGGTATAATCTTTTTTAAAAAAATCAATCTTGTTACTCCCTTGAGTAAAATGCTTGAATGAAATCAAACTTCTTAGCAGGCCCATGTAGACCTTTCAGATCTGGCTCCTGCATACATCTATAACCTCAATTCTAACACCTTCCCCATCCTCCTTCTTCCCGTAACTTGAACATGTTATGGAAAGAAGACCTTAGGACTCTTATACCAGGCTATCTCCACTGCCTAAAACTCTCTGCCTCCAACTCTTTAACAGGCTAGCTGCCCCTTTTCATTAAAGTAACAGATAAAATGTTACCTGTGAGGAAGATCTTACATGAGCATGCAGGCTAATAAAGTTCCCTCTTACCCATAAATGTCAATCTCCATCACTTTAATTTTCTCCATAGCATTTATAACTATTAGATATTACCTTGGTTATTTATTTGTTTATCTTATCTATCTCATTTGTCTGATATTTTTCCAGGGCTTAGAATAATGCTTTGCACAAGAAAAACATTCAAAATATAATGTTAAATAAACAAATGAGTATGCTCCCTTTTTTCCTTCAGATAGACCTTTCGGGTAATCTAAACTTACATCTGTATGTAGATGACTCTCAAATATTTGGGAATTATACAACACACTTATAATAAGCTCAGGGAGCAAAGACGAAACTGTCAGGGAAATTTGAAAATATTTTGAAGTGAATTACAACAAAAATACAACATATCAAAATTTGTGGAATACAGCAAAAACAGTGTCTAGAAGGAAATGTATATCACTTTATATTAGAAAAGAATAAAGAGCTAAAACCATTGACCTTCAAAGGTAACCTTACATCATCTATATGTAGATGACCCTCAAATATTTATCTTTCACCCAATTAGCACCCCTTAAACTACAGACTGCTATCTCCAGCTGCCTTTCTTGATACCAAATTTTAGAAGACTAACAAGCATCTTAAACTTAGGTAGGTCCAAAACACTACTCTAGATCTTTTTGCCTTAAATGTTCCTCCCCCACTATCTGCATCTCAATAAATAACACCTTCATTTTTACATTTGCATTAAGTCCCAAATTTAAGTCTCCCTTGAACGTTTCCTACTCCTCACCTCCCAATTTCAATCTTCTCAGTATATCCTTTTAATTCTATTTCTAAAATACATTTTAAATTGTCCAATTTAAAAATGGAACAGAAACAACCACTTGCAAAGCAAATTGTTCCCTGACTCATAAAACAGATAGACTGTATCAGATCATGATGTAGAAAACAAACTAAGCCTAATTTAGAGCATTTTTTCCAAAACAAGTATACAGTCATTGTAATATCACACAGATTCACATGTTCTAAAGATAAGGCCGCTGACTGTTCTAGCTACCCACCTGGTTTACAAATTCCCTAAACCAACCTATGACTACTGTACCTCCAGTGGAATTTTCTTTTTGTCCCCTTATTTTTGTCAATTTTTGCTTCAAATTTATGACTGTTATGACTTCTTGATGACTGATTCCTTTATTATTATGAAATATTTCTCTTTATTTCTGGTAATGTTCTTTGTCTTAAAGTCTATTTTATCTGATATTAATATAGCCACTTGACTTTTTTTTAATTGGTTTCTGTATGGCATATCTTTTGCCATCTGCTAACTTTCAATTAATCTGTCTTTATATTTAAAACATGTCTCTATATACAGCAGATGGTTTGATTCTTTGTTTTTAACCCATTTTAACAACATCTACCTTTTAGTTATAATTAATATAATTACCTACATGATTGAATTTTTGTCTACCATCCTGTTATTTATTTTCTATTTACCCTGTCTATTCTTTGTTTCTTTTTGCCTCTTTATCTTTTGGATTAATAAATTAAAACCATCTCTTGGCTTTTTAGCTATATCTCTGCATTATTAGAGTTTTACTAATTAGAGGTTTTGTAGTGGTAACTAGGAAAATACTCATCCTTAACTTTTCACAGTTTACTTATGGTTAATATATTATATCACTTCTTATAGAATATAAGGGTCTAACAACCATATAAATTCATTTACTTTGCCAGGTTTTTTTTTTTAATTGAGGTGCAATTGACATATAGTCACCTTTTTTTATATTTGCCCACATATTTAGTGTTTCTGGTGCTCTTCACTCCTTATTACAAGTGCAAGTTTCTATCTGGTGATGTTTTGCCTCACACTGAAGAGCTTTCTTTAGCACATTTTGTAGTGCCAGTCCATTGGTGACAAATCCTTTCTGCTTTTATTTATATAAAAATGTCTTCCATTCAATGTCTTTTAGTTAAAAAATTATTAATAGACTATTTTTTTTAGCAGTTTTAGGTTTAAGGAAAAAATGATTGGAAAGTACAGAGTTCTTACATACCTCCCCACCCCAGCACACACACAGTTTCCTCTAGTAGTTACACTTGTATTGGTGTAGTGCATTTGTTATAATTGATGAAACAATATTGATACATTATTACTAATTAAAGTCATAATTTATGTCAGGATTCACTCTTTGTGTTATGTATTCCATGAGTTTTGACAAATGTATAGTGATATGTATCCACCATTACTATAGCATACAAAATAGTTCCACTGCCCTAAAAATCCCATCTCCATCTATTCATTCTTCCTTCCCACCCACTGAATCCCTGATAACCACTGATCTCTTACTGTCTCCATAGTTTTAATTAACATAATTACCTACATGATTGAATGTCATAGGATTGGGATCATATAGTATAAAATCTTTTCAGATTGACTTCTTTCACATTACAATATGCATTTAAACTTCCTCCATGTGTTTGTAGCCTGATAACTCATTTCTTTTTATTACTGAATGATATTATATGGTCTGGATATACCACAGTATTTATCTATTCACTTGTTGAAAGACATCTTGGTTGCATCCAAGTATTAGCAATTATAAATAAGGTTGCTATAAACACCGATGTGTAAGTTTTGGTATGGACATAAGTTTCAGCTCATTTGGGTAAATATCAAGGAACACATCTGCTGATCATACTTTAAGTATATGTTTAGTTCTGTAAGAAACTGTCAAACTCTCCAAAGAGGCTGTACTATTTTAGATTTTCACCAACAATGAATGAGAGTTTTCGTTACTCCACATCCTTGTAGCATGTGTTGTCAATGTTTTGGATTTTAGCCATTCTAACAGATGCAAAGTTGTATCTCATTATTGTTTTAATTTAACATATGATGTGGAACATCTTTATATCTTCTTTAAGTCTTTCTGTTCAAAGACTTTTCCCATTTTTAAATTGGGTTGTTCGTTTCTTATTGTTGGGTTTTAAGAATTCTTTGTATGTTTTGGATCTTTTAACAGATATGTGTTTTGCAAAAAATTTTTTCCAGTCTATTGTTTGTCTTATGCTCTTAACACTGTCTTTTGCAGAGCAGAAAAATTTAATTTTATTAATTTTTAAATAACTTAATTTTATTAATTTTAATTTAACTTATTAACTTTTTTCTTCATGGATTATGCTTTTAATGCTGTTCTAAAGAGGCATTGCTAAACCCAAAGTCACTTAGATTTTCTCCCACATTACCTTCTATAAGTTTTATAGTTGTGTTTTATATTTAGGTCTATAATTCATTTTGAATTAGTTTTTGTAAAGGGTGTAAAGTAGGTGTCTAGATTCATTTTTGTATGTGTGTGTATATGTGTTTATGGCTGTCTAGTTGTTCCAGCACCATTTATTGAAAAGATAATTATTTTTTTCCATTGAATTTCTTTTACTCCTTTGTCAAAGATCAGTTTATTATATTTGTGTGGCTCTGTTCCTGAGCTCTCTATTCTGTTCCATTAATCTATTTGTATATTTTTTCACCAATACTACTGTCTTGATTACTGTAGCCTTAGAGTAAATCTTGAAGTTGGGTAGTTTTAGAATCTTCTGACTTTGTTCTTCTCCTTCAATAATGTGTTGGACCTTCTGGATCTTTTGCCTTTCAATAAAAACTTTAGAATCAGACTAGTTTATCAATGTCCACAATATAACTTGCTGGGATTTTGATTGGGAGTACATTGAATCTGTAGATCGAGTTGGGAAGAAATGTTATCTTAACAATATTGAATTTTCCTATAAATATTTCTTGATATTTACATGGACAATCTCTATTTATGTCTTTGATTTATTTCATCAGAGTTTTATAGTTTTTCTCATATAGAGCTTAAACATTTGTTGTAAAAAGATTTGCATATTGAAGTATTTCACTTTTTTGGTGCTCATATAAATGGTATTGTGCTTTTAATTTCAAATTCCAGTTGTTCATTGCCAGCATATAGGAAAGTAATTGACTTATGTGTATTTACTTGTGTCCTGCTACCTTGCTGTAATTATTTGTTCCAGGGTTTTTCGTTGTTGTTGATTCTTTGGGATTTTCAACACAGATAATCCTGTTGTGTGAACAAAGGCAGTTTTATGTCTTCCTTCTCAATCTGAATACCTCTTATTGTCCTTTTTGTCTTATTGCATTAGTTAAGACATCCAGAATAGGAGTGGTGAGATGAGATATCCTTGCTTTGTTTCTGATCTTAGCAGGAAAGCAACTAGTTTCTTACCATTTTGTAAGATATTAGCTATAGGTTTTTTATAGATGTTCTTTATAAATTGAGAAGTTCCTTCTTATTTCTACTTTGCTGAAAGTTTTTACTATGAATGGCATTGGATTTTGTCAAATGCTTTTCCATATCTATTGATATTATTATTTGTTTCTTCTTTAACCTATTAATGTAAGGAATTACATAAATCGATTTTTGCATGTTGAACCAGACTTGCATACCTGGAATAAATCTCACTTGGTTGGTTATGGTGTATAACTCTTTTTATACATTATTGAATTCAATTTGTTAATATTTTGTGGAGGACTTTTGCTTTTATGTTTATATTATATTAGTCTGTAGTTATCCTTTCTTACAAAGACCTTGTCTAATTTTGGTAGTAGGGTAATGCTGGCCTCATAGAATAAGTTATAAATTATTTCTTGTCCTCTTTTCTGGAAGACATTGTATTGACTTAGTATAATTATTTTCTTAAATGTTTGGTTGAATTCACCAGTGAATCCATTTGGGCATGGTGCTTTCTGTTTTGGAAGGTTGTTAATTATTGATTCAATTTCTTTAATAGACATAGGCCTATTCATATGATTTATTTCTCCTTGGAGTCTGTCTGGGTACACGTAGTTCAGCAGTCAGACAGACTTGAGCAGAGTTTATATACAGACTTTGTGGCCCCCAGCTGTGGCTCCTTCCAACTCCACCACCTCCACCCTTCTCCACACACACTTTCCTTATGCTATTGTTGCTTGAACTCTATCAGTTATTCTTCTACCAGTATCACTGGTTGGGTTTCTATTTGATCTTTAAACAATCCAAACATTACCAACTGGGCCTTCCCTTAGGCTGAATGCTGTAAAAAAAAAAAAAAAAAAGGACAATTACCCAGTGTTGTTTACTTATACCAGTTGGTGATCCCTCTTCAGTTTCTATCTTATTTTGGTTATTTTTATTTTATTTTGGTACCTTCAGGTAGTTGTTTTTAAAATTAAAAAAAAATTATATATATATAATATGTTTTACATATATAGCATAATAGGAACTACTTCATGATTACTAGAATTGAACCCATCCTTCAGTTCATTTTCCATACATCAGACAGAATGACCTTCCAAAACAGAAAATCAGATCATGTCAATTTCCTGTTTAAAACCCATCAATGGTTTTACATTACCCTTGAAATAAAACTCAAACTCCTCATTGTGGCCTACTTGGTCCAGCACATTCCTGCTATAAAAACTTCATATACTACCGCTTTCTCCCTTGATTAGTGTGCTTGAGTAATATCTTCGATTTAGTTCTCTGAACAAAATTTTTCTGCTTCTTTGGCCCATTGCATTGGTGGCACCCTCTCTGTGGAATACTCTTCCCCAGGCTCTTGTATAGCCTACTCATTCTCATCTGCCAGATCTCAGCTCCTGTGTCTCTTCTGTAATAGTAAGAAAACAAATAAAAGTTTTTTTCCTATTTTATGATCAAACATCCACATACCAACCAGGTGAGATAGAAATAGAATGTTGCCAGCATTCATGTGCTTTCTACCAATTAGTACTATCTTGACTTTTGTGGTGATTTTCTTGGTAATCTTTTTTGTCTGTAATAAAATATCCCTAAACAATGTAGTTAGTGTTACCCGCCTTAAATAGAATCATATTGTATCTGTGTCTTATTTTATTCAACATTGTGCTTGTGAGATTCATCCATGCTACTATGTATAGTAGTAATTCATTTATTTTATTGCTATATGATACCCCATCATATGAATATAGCACAATTTACTTATCTATTAAACTACTAACGGACATTTAGATTGTTTTGGGGTTTTGCTGAATAAAGCTGCTATAAATATTCCTGTGCTTGTGTCCTGGCATACATTTTTGAAGACACTAGAAGTGAATTTTCTAGGTCATGGGATATGAGTATTACTAACATTACTGGATAATGCTAGTGTTTCCAAGTGGTTTATCAAATTATACTCCCACCAACAGTTTATAAGTCTTCACTGCTCAATACACACACAGTTAACCGAAGAAGTTCAGACTGTCATAAAGAACAAAAGGCATTCATTTGAGCAAAAGAATTGCAACCTGAGTCACAGATTCAGGTAGCAAATTAAACTGAGCTCCGAGGAGAAGAAAGAGATACAGGGTTTATAAAGGCAAAAACCACAAAATGTAATTCTTTTATGCAAATGAAGCATTGCTGGCTAGGTTAACAGGAATTGGTTAGTTCCAGTATGCAAACAAGGGGGCAAAAACTACGAGAAGGAGGTAAAGTCTATCTGTGTCCACACAGCAGTTTTTGTTCTAGGACATTTATGGCTCAAGATGTGTATGGCTGGGCCATGAGCTGAATTTAGCAGCACAATTACAACTTAATAGCAGCTCTGAGAACTGAGACACAAGATGTGCATAGGCTGTGCAGGCCCCACTTCCTTAATAGGCTCCTGACTCTATTTTAAGTGGCTCTCTTAATAATGCTTATTCCATTTTATTTATTTTTTTTATTTTCAGCACCAGAGTATCCTACTGTGATTTCAATTTGCATTTCTTTTTTTACTTTATTTTTCAATTACAATTGGCATTAAGTATTATATTAGTTTCAGGTGTACAACATAGTGGTTAGATATTTATATAACTTATGAAGTGATCCCCGCAAGAAGTCTAGTACACACCTGGTACCATATATAGTTATTACAATATTATTAACTATAGTCCCTAAGCTGTACTTTACATCCGCATGGCTATTTTGTAACTGCCAATTTATACTTCTTAATCCCTTTAATTTTTTCTTGCATCCTCACAACCTCCCTCCCATCTGGCAACTATCATTTTGTCCTCTATATCTATGAGTTTGTTTGCATTTCTTTTTCATTTGTTTGTTGATCATTTAAACATCCTTTTCTTTTTGAAGTGGAAAATTTAATTTTTAAATTATTTTGTGATAGGGGTGTCTGTATTTTGTTGATATTTCAAAGTTATTTATAGTTCTTCATATGAGCCTTATATTGTTTATACAGGTAGCAAATATCTTCTCCCACTCTATGGCTTGCCTTTTCCCTTTCTTTTGCAAACTAATACTTTTTATTTTATTTTATTTTATTTTATTTATTTATTTTTAAGTTTATTGGGGTAACATGATTAATACAATTATGTAATTTTCAGGCGTACATTTTAATTTGACATCTATATATTCTATTGTGTGATTACCACCCAGAGTCCAGTTTCCTTCAGCTACCGTATATTTGATCCCCTTTATCCACTTCACCCTCCCCCAACCCCCTTATGCAAATTAATGCTTTAAAAAGCAGACATTGAGATGGAGTTAAAAGTATGAAAGTTTTCTTGAGGAGTAACACCTGCGGGCAAAAAAAGGGAGGCAGTAGGATTGGGCAAGAATGGTCAGTAGACAACAATTCCAACTTGAAAATGTCTCAGCCAGCCCAACAGGGACAAAATTTTTCGATTATGTGAGTCCTCCATTGGGCAGACATGATGAACTGCTTATACCAGTACCTTGTTTAATTAATCATTAGCTGGGAACCACCCCAAGAAGAGAGCAATGGTTGCTATCACTTCTTGCTCAGTTTGGGGCTGAGGAACCACCTCAAGAATAGCACAAGTTTGATGCAGCTAAAAGCTCAGACTGCCATCTAACCATACTCCTTGCAGCTGGGCAGCCAGCCATCTCTTGAAGAGAGCTCTGAGTGGCACATCTGTGTCCATCACACTCTTTTTTTTTAAATTTATTTATTTTAATTAGTTTCAAGTATACAGTACATTGGTTAGATATCTATATAGTTCATAAAACGATCTCCCCAGTTGCTCCCTCCCTCCCCTGACCCTCCACCTAGCCAACGTATTAATGTTAACTGCATTCCCTGTGCTGTGCTCCCCATCCCTGTGCATCACTCACTCTTTTAATGGGATCTTTTTGTGAACAGAAGCTTTTGATTTTAAAGTAGTCCAAATTTCAATCATTTACTTTAGGTTACTGTGTTTCACATCTTGTTTAAAAAAATCTTTTCCTATATTTACCCCAAAGACTTGAAAACCCATATCCAAAAAGATATTTGCACACCGATGTTTATGGCGGCATTATTCACAGTGTCCAGGACATGGAAGCAACTAAAGAGTCCTACGATAAATGATTGGCTAAAGAAGCTGCGGTACATATATACAATGGAATATTACTCAGCCATACGAAGAGATGAAATACTGCCATTTGTGACAACATGGATGGACTTCAAGATAATCATGCTAAGTGAAATAAGCCAGACAGAAAAAGTTGAAAATCACATGATATCAGTTATATGTAGGATATAAACTTAAAAGCAACAAATGAGCAGGACAAACAGAGACTCATGGACATGGGCTATAGGTTAGTGGTTACTAATGGGGTGGGGGAGGAGGAAGGAGGTAGACAAGGTAAAGGGGGTCAAATATAGCAGGTTAGGGAGAGGATGAAGTGAGAAAGGGGATCAAATATATAGTAGCTGAAGGAAACTAGACTCTGGATGGTAAACACAATAGAATATACAGATGTCAAATGATAATATACACCTGAAAATTATATAATTGTATTAACCAATGTTACCCCAATAAACTTAATTTAAAAAATAAATTAAATTTAATTTAATTTAAAAAAAGTCTTTCCCTATACTGACCTTATGAAGATATTCTCTTATATTCTTTCTTAAAAGCGTTTTTGTATTGCCTTTCACATTTCGGACTTGAAGTCATGAATTCATTTCTACATATAGGGTAAAGAGAAAATTGTTTTCCCATCTGGATACTCCATTGGCCCCACATTATTGAAAAGACCATCCTTCTCCACTGATTTGCAATGCTATTCCTATCACATATCAAGTGTCCATGTATGCATGGTTGTGTTTGTGGGCTCTCTTTGCTGTTCTATTCTAATATGGTAGTCCCCCATCTGAAGTTTTACCACTGGTTAACTGTAGTCTAAAAAATATTAAATGGGAAATTTCAGAAATAAACAATTCATAAGTTTTAAATTGCACATCATTCTGTGTAGCATAATGAAATATCTTGTGGACCCACTCCATCCCACCCAGGAAGTAAATCATCCCTTTGTCCAGTATATCCACACTGTAGACACTACCTACCCATTAGTCACTTAGCAGCCATCTTGCTTATCAGCTCGACTATTTCAGGGTATCAGTTATGTGTTCAAGTAACCCTTACTTTACTTAATAATGTCCCCAAAGCACTAGAGTAGAGATGCTGGCAATTTGGATATGCCAAAGAGAAGCCATGAAGTGCTTCCTTTAAATGAAAAGGTAAAAGTTCTTAAGAGGAAAAAAAAAAATTGTATGCTGGGGTTGCTAAGATCTATGGTAAGAATGAACCTACTATCCATGAAATAGTGAAAAGGGAAAAGAAATTTGTGCTTCTTTTGCTGTCACACATCAAACTGAAAAAGTTATAGTTATAGTGTATCATAAGTGCTTAGTTAAGATGGAAAACACATTAAATTTGTGGGTGGAAAATATGAAAAGAAAATGTATTCTTATTGACAGCAATGTGTTGCACCAGAAAGCATTGAGCCTATACAAAGACTTCAGCAAGGGATCCCTGAAATGAGTGACATCAAGACGTTTACTGTAAGTAAGGGATGGTTACACATATTCAGGAATAAGTTGAACTAAAAAATATAAAAGTTATTGACAAGAGAGACCACATTCACATAACTTTTATTGCTATAAATTCTATTTTATTATTAGTATTGTTAATCTCTTACTGTCCTTAATTTATAAATTAAACTTTATCATAAGTATGTATGTATGTATAGGGGTAAACTTAATATATATAGAGTTCGGTACTGTTTGTGGTTTCAGACTTCCATTGGGGGCCTTGGAACACATACGCTGTGAATAAGGGGGAACTACTGTAGCAGTATAAGTCCTCTCATCTTATTCTTAAGAGTATCTTCATTATTTTGAGTCCTTTAAATTTTTATGTAAATTTAAAAATTAACTTGTTAATGCCCCTAAAATAACTTCTATGATTTCAATTGTGACACTTTAGAAGAATTTACATCTTTACAATTTTAAGCTTTCTAATCCACGAACATGGTATATCTCTCTATTCATATCTTCTGTAGGTCTGTGAATAAAAGTGTTAAAGTTTTCTGCATAAAAGTCCTAGACATACTTCATTAAATTTATTCCTAGATATTTTATATTTGTAGACAATGTTATAACTGGTACAGAAATTTTATTTTCTAACTTTTTCCAGCCAGCACATTGAAATATAGTTGTCCTTTATTTTGCATCCAGTTATTTTATTAATTCTTATAATTGTTTTGCATTTCCACATACACATTCATATTTATCATGAATAATGTCAATTTTGTTTCTTCCTTCCAATCTTTAGTATTTTATGTCCCTTTTTTTTTTAAATTCTCTTTTCTTTGGTCTTAATGTGCTGACTAAAATCTTCAGCACGATGCTGAAAAGAAGTGATGATAGTAGTCATCCTTAGACAACATGGGTCCTCGTTTTCACCTACATTTTGGCCTAGTAATTTTTTTTATTATCTTGTTAGTTCTTCTTTACTGTTAAGAAAATTCTAAAATATTTTATCCAGCATTTTTATTTGTTATCTGTAGAAGAACTGGTCTAAATAACATAGTCTATCATATTCTTGAAAAACCTGAAATATGCTTTGTTTTATTTTAATCTCTTAACTTAGCTTCTACCATTTATCTTTGCTGTCATTGATTTAAGTCACCATTATTTTTTTCTGACCTATTATAACAATTTTCTATCTGTCCCTCTCCTTCAATTAATTTTCAATCATGCTGTCGGAGGACTTTTCTAAAATACAGACTTGATCATGTTTCTCCCTGAATGTTTTCAATATTTCATGCTTTTATCTTTCTCTAGACATTCCTGCAGTGCCTTTCTGTCTGTGGTTTACCTGGTGAACTATTTGTTCTTCAAGTTTCAGCTCAAATAATTATCTCTTTTCTGAAGACTCCCTATAGCCTTCTGTATGAGTTGAACTATGTTTCCCCAAGATTCATATGTTGAAACCCTAATCCCTAATATCTCAGAATGTGATTGTATTTAAAGATAAGATCTTTAAAGAGGAGATAAAGTTAAAATGAGGTCATTAGAGTGGACTGTAATCCAATCTGACTGGAATCCTTATTAGAAAAGGATATTAGGACACATGGAAAGCCCCCAGGTATGCAAGTGCACAGAGAAGAGACCATGTGAGGGCACAGTGAGAAGCAGCTATTTGAAAGCCAATGAGAGAGGCCTCAGGAAATGCCAAATCTAACAACTCTGATCTTGAACTTCCAGACTTAGAACTGTGACAAATAAATTGGTGTTGTTTAAGCAACCCCATCTGTGGTATTTTGCTATGGAAGCCCTAGAATACTAATATACCTCACTCCTTCCAACCCAGAAAATTAGATACTCCCCTTTCATACTTCCTTAGAGACTTTTACACAGCTCCATGGTGGTTTTATCACCTAATATTATCTTTGTTTTATATGCCTGACTCATCACTGTTTCTGAAAATCTGAGTTTCTTGAAAAAACATGATTTGAATGAATGACTATTTCTCTAAATGAGAGATAAGAGGAGGATTACCCTTTGGGGAATCAATGGAAATATTCATAGATTGCAGACCAGCCTAAACCCAAGGGTAACCCCACAATGATCCTAAATATCAGAAACCACAGTACTTATAACTTTCTCTTGACATACAAGCTAAGAGAGAGTAGTATTCTTGCTGGAAAGAGAAACAAGGTGGGATGTAGGAAGTAAAACAGAGAGTTTAAAGGTCTGTATGTGCTTGGATTAATGTCAGATTGCTTCAGGATGAATTGGGTGATGAAAATTATACATAAACTTAGCAATCTATGAGTGGTTTTTACCCTGAAGTCTTCACTCACTAGAGGAGTGTATGTGAGAGTTGTCTGTTAGCATAATAAAAGTGGTGAATATTTCAACATTGCGGTCAGACTGATTAGGTTAAATTCCTGAGCTCTACCAATTATTAGCTTAAAATTTCTAAGCCCCAGAGTCCTCATCTGTAATTTGGGAATGATGGTGGTTATAGTATGTACGCTATACAGTTGTTGTAAGGGTTAAATGACATCATTCATGTAAAGGACTGACTTAGTAAGCATTTAATAAATATTAGCTGTTGTTATGATAAAGTATTTGTACCTAATTCAGTTAAGTATATAAAATGGAAAGCACATCTTTAAAAGAGAACCTCCTGCATCCTTCAATAAATGGAAAGAAAAACGCTAGCAGCACATGACTGGCAGATGACCTTATGTTTTAGATTGCCCTGAGTCTACTTCCTCATGACTATGTTTTTGTAGTCCATAATTTAAAGTCTCTTTCAGCTGGGTTTATTACTATTTATGACTCAGACAAAAATGTAGTTTGTTTACTGAAGCTTTTGCTTGGGAATATCAAAAGTGTAGACAAGAAATACGTTCTAGTGTAAGAATTTTCATTCACTGATGCTTTTTCAAGCATGACTCTAAGAATACAACCACTTTGGAGGTAATCTATTGGGTTCTCACTCTGTAAGATTCAGATTTGGAAAGAAGCCTTTCTGCACATACAATTATTACAAAGGTATGTCTTTCCTGAAGAAAATCAATGGGTACGTGATAATGGCAATTGTGCTGACCATGGAAGTGCATGGGGATCCAACTCTTTTAAGCACTTAAATAGCAACTGTTAGGAGTGTACAATGCTTGTTTTCCTTCCTGGATGACATTGTCCTGTTTTCAATTCTCCAAGCTACATGCACAGTGGATGGTTGCCTGGGTGACAACCCGTAAACTAAGCAGTAGCTTTGCAACTAACTGAAGGGTTTGTGCACGTAGAACTACCTTTAATTATTTTTTTAATGTTCTTTGGGCTGTGCAACAGTGGGAAAAAAAATCAAAGAAAAAAGTTTAGATCTATGCTGCTTTTAACTGGATCCCTTGTTGAAGTGTGGGTTGACGGCTGTCCCAGAAATCAGTGCCTCACTGAATTAGGATGATGTTGATTGCTCTTTGGCTTGGTGTTTCTTCAGCTGTGTACCAACTCTCTCGGCAAAACACACCATAGGTAAGCCAAGTCTCTACTTTTAGATAATACCACATGTTGCAATTTTTTTCACCCTAAAGTGTGTCCCAGAGGAGAAACATCTGGTAAACTGATGTTTACCAGAGAAAACAGTGTCTTAATCTCAAATAATTATATGTTTAAAGTTGTAATAAGCTATTTTTTACTTTTCTAATATTGAGACAATTCCTTATAATGCTTTATGCAAATGCTTCTAGACTATAGGCTAAACTGGTAAGAGAAGAACGGCACATAAAATACTTACTTCCATTGAATTATACCCAGAGATAATTTTTTTAATCACTTAAATACATTAACTTTATGTGGTATAAACCTTCCTGTAATCATTCAGTATTGTATATGTGCCCTTGGCCATATTTTCTTGACATGAAAGAGGATTCCAATTGCTTTAAGTCTTAATTACATAGGATTCCAAATCAAATGTACAGTATAATAAAAAGATTTTGTTTTATTATTAACTATGCATACAGTTAAAGATAAGAGATTGGGCTTTAATAGATGCTAAATCAGAAATCCCTGTGGAATGAAATATTATTGCTTAAACATCATTGATCAAAATAATCCTAAAAGGAAAACTGAGTAAAGTTTTCTTATGAAAAAAATTTAAAATAAAATATACAGATTGAAGATCAGAAAAGGAAATGGAACTCACTAATAAAAAGTAATGTGAGTATGTCCATGTTCATTGAAAGAGCAAACTTTATATAGGAATACTGCTACATGTCTATATTCATTGTATTGCTCTAGTCACTACCGAGTGTGTGAAACAATGGATGACCAAATAATAACCACATTGCCCAGTATTGTAGTGATTTAAATTGATACCCTTTGGGTTGAGGTTTGTCTGAATCTTAATTTTTATTTTTTATTTAGATAGTAGATAGTATTTGTAAAATGCTCTCAATTAAAACACAATTCTATAACATATATGTCATTTCATTGCTGGGGTAATAACCATGGAAAAGAATACCTTTGGGGTTTTACTTCCACTTTATGAATAAGCTGGCCATATAATATATTTCTTGCCTAGTTGTTATTTGAATATCTGATTTTCAGCTTTATTGAAGGGCAAATTTTAATTATCATTTGTTTCTGAAAGCATTTTTTTACTTGAAATGATATTGCAAATATTATTGCATTTTCAAAAATAAGAATATAAATACAAATTACAAAGCGATTGGCCGTAACAGAGCTATAAAATGGTGTTTAAATTTTCTATGGCCTGATTTTGGGGGTATGATTTGTTCCCTTAGTCCTTAGTAAAGTTCTAAGTATATTGCTTATTTAACTGCTAATGATTAGGATAATGATGATGCAATAACAGCAATCAACCAAATATCTGCTTTCCTTAGAACAACTTAAAGAAAACAGTCAAGCATTACCGGTGGGGTGTAAGTTTATACAGCCATTCTGGAAAACAATCTGGCACTATTTGGTGAAATTAAATACACTTGGCCCATTTACCTCAGAGAAACTTTTGCACAGTGTATAAGAAAGCCTGAGGCAGTATATTTATCACAGTGTTGTTTGAGGGGTGGAGTTGGAGACAACTTAGATGTTCATCACCAAGGGAGGGGATAATAAAATATGATGAATGCATTCGATAGAGCCATTGGAAATGAACAACTAGAGATACACAGAAGTACAAGGCTAAAGCTTAAAAACAAAGTGTTAAGTTAAAAAAAATAGTAAGATCTATAGTGCATTTCTGCAAATTTCTGTGAATTTGAAATAGTTATACACACGTAACAGTACCATATGCCTTATAAAGACATACACATATCTTTGGATACCTCCGGAAACATTAAATTGGGTTCCTGTGAGGCAGAGAGGAGTGGGAGAGGGAATCAGAGCTAAAGGGGGAAAAAATAAATAAAATGAGAAGAAAGCCAACAGGCCTAATACTGCTAATGAGGAACATGATAAATCTAACACCCTCTACCTAAGGTCCAAATAAGGAAATGAAATATACCTATTTTATAAATGTTCCTTTAAATACTAGTTGTGTCAAGTCTTTGGTGGCACTAGCATCCACAAATCTCCAGCGTGAGATCCCATTTTGCCAATGCCTATGTCTTGTTTCCCTCATCTGTAAAATATGGATACTAATACTACTGTTTTGATGGTGTTGTTTGGGATTAAATAGATAAAATATATGTAAAGCATTTAGAATAGTATATGTCATGTAGTAAGCATTTAATAAATGTGATATAACATCACTTTGAGTAAATGTAGGGAAAGACTTGAAGAATTGATTCCCTGTTTCATTTTATTCTCTATTACGAATTTGGGGGAAATGCTAGTATTTATCTTAGGAAACTAAATCAAAAGGAGTAAGTGGTAATGATACAGGTCAATTAGAAAATAAAGTGAATTACAAGAAAATCGTGGATTGGGTTTTAATCACTAGGTTAGTATTTCTAGAAGATGTCTAATGATAGGAATCCTTGAATGCTTGAGAAAAAAAAAAAAGAGGTGGATCCTGGAGATAGTAAAACGATAAGTACTTGCCAGGGGTTAGGGAGCAAGGGGAAATGAATAGGTGGAACACAAAGGATTTTCAGGGCAATGAAACTACTCTGTATGATACAGTAATGGCAGATACAAGTCATTATACATTTGTCCAAACTCGTAGAATGTGCAACATGAAGAGTAAACCCTAATGAAAATTCTAGACTTAAAATGATAATCACATGTCAGTGTATGTTCATTAGTTTTAACACATGTACAATTCTAGTGCTGGATGCTGATAGTGGGTGAGGAGACTGCATTTGCAGGCATGGTCAGAGAGTGTATGGGAACTCTCTGCTTTCTACTCAATTTTATTGTGAACCTAAAACTGCTCTAATAAAAAGTTTATTTAAAAAGAGTCTATTACTTTTTAAAAAAATTAAAACAAGAAGGGAGGAGAGTCCTCAGCCTCATCCCAAACCTACTAAATCAAAAGGAATCTGGGAATCTTTATTTATGACAAGGGTATCGCATAACACTTATACTCAGGCAAGTTTAAGAAACTGCACTAAGCTAAGGCCACATTTCTTTAAAAGCCAAAAGCACAAGGCACCCTATTTACATTTTCTGTGGCCTGTCACAAGTCTTGTTAAGCTTTACTTTCAAATTTTTGTTTCTGCCTTTCTATTCCCTGTCATAATAACCTTCCTAAAGTGTCAATGTTCCTAAAAGGCACTGCTCAGAACTCTCCATGGCCTTCCCAACCTGTTCAGCAGTGATGTGTAAATTCTCATCAGGCTCACTTTCACCTCGTTGACCCCGGGTATAGAACTTTGTGCATGCCCTTCCCCCAGTTAGAAGTGCCTTTTCTCCTTCGCTTTGGATCTCCAAATATGATTGATGCCTTTTTTTTCTCCATGGATGCTCCAGCTCACCTGGCCACCCCATTTCTCTAGCATCTATATGATTCAGTATCTGTTGTTAGCTTTAACACTTAATTATGTATTTTCTTTCTTATTTTGTCTTAACTATTTTATATTATATTCCATTGTGATGAGTCAGCAAAGATCCTGAAGGCAAATAGTATTCTCTGAAATGAATGGATGAATTTGTTAAATAGAACTATTTCTGGGGTGAAGTATATATTCTCTTTGAGAAAAAAAGCTTCATGTATTTTAGCCCATGAATTCTGAAGGCATTTGTGTGTTAAGAACATTAAAGACCAAATTCCAGACATTTCCTTGTTTACTTTTCTTTACTTTTCTCCACAAAGTTGTACTATAAAGTGGACCTTTTGTTCTTTTGCTTTCAACCAAATGCCAGTTCGTTGCAAGTAAATTGCCCATTCAATGAAATAGCGTATGATTCTGATGCCAGAAGCTGAAAATGGAATATAGAGTCTAACAACAGCAAGTGGCTCCATGGGGGAAGTATTTTGGTGACTTCAAAAACTGCAATTTAAAAGATATTTCAATGATTTGGAAAACCGAAATGGGATATTCAAAATTAGAA
>CM053503.1:95699674-95957241 GCA_028627145.1 Eidolon dupreanum | reverse complement strand
GAAGGGGTTTGGGGGGCTGGGAGAATGGGATGAAGAGTTAAAGAAGTACAAATTAGTAGTTGATAGTTGGTCACGGGGATGGGGAGCATGGCATAGGCAATGCAGTTAGCATTAATATGATGGCTAGGTGGAGGGCCAGGGGAGGGAGGGAGCAATTGGGAGGATTGTTTTATGAGCTATATAGATGTCCAACCAATGTACTGTATACTTGAAACTAATTTAAATAAATAAAATTTAAAAAACAAAAAAATTAGGACTTCTCTGGAAATCTAAAATGATGGCTATCATTCACACTGTGCTAGAATTATGGAGGATACAAAAATGGAAGGCATGGAATGTCCTTGCTATTGAGTTTACAGTATTGTTGGGAAAATTGGACTTCCATAAAGAAGATAATTACAGGAATTTTAATACACTATGCTAAAGAAAATAAAATCCTACAAGAATTTTCACCAATAGAATGAGCCAACACTTTGCATATACTATTTCAGACCCTCTTTAACCATTTGAAGAGGTAATTATCATTTTCATTTTAGACATAAAAGAAGGAAACAAGCGACAATAAAGATAGAATATGTTACATTTGAATTATCCACTGTTTTGTTGGCTCTCATTTAATTAAGTTGTTTATTTTGTCTTGAAGGCAATTGTACAGAATGAGCAAGATGAATACAAATAAATTGATTCATGATTTCCTGGAAGTAGTTTCAAGAGGTGATGTGGGACTCATTTGTGAACATATTACTAAAGTTCATTCCATCCTTGGAAATCTTGACTTTCAGCATCCAAAGACTGGGAATACACCTCTTATTACTGCAGCAGAAGAAAATCTAACAGAGGTAACATGTGGTGTCTGGGGGCCCATGGATAGTCTTCTAAACTCAGAATTCCAAGATGAGATGTATAGGAATAGCATTATCATCCACTTCCATGAAAAAATGTGTGAAGGCATAAAGTGGGGAGTGGGAGGCTACTGAAGGGAGAACTGGGGATCTTAAATTATCTAGACAGTTGCTATCATTATTTATTCCCTCACTCAGTCTGCAGATATTCCTGCTGTACCCAAGACAGCATACTAGACTTCATGTTGGATATAAAGTTGAATCAAACACAGATGTCACCCTTGAGGAGTTTATGGTCTAGTGAGACCTCATAATGGAACCTGAGTTTTTTCTTCCTTTCCACTCCCCACCCCTAGCCTTATTAGTACCTGGAAATTTGTTTCCTGCTCTAACACATGCACGTAATCCTGAAAGTGGGTAAAGAGGAGTAAATAAATAATAGTAAGACATAAAAGGGCAGAAGATTGTCCTCTTTGTTCTAACTATATATCCAGTTAGAGTGCCTAATACATCTAGTTGCTTAATAAATAAATATTTATTAAACGGATAAACTAATTAATAAATAATCCATTTGGGTCTTATTGATCATTTATACCATTCTGTGCAGGAACTTATAAGATCCTTTTTAAGAATGCAGATGAAAGTGATAACCATGTGTGCACTTGGAATTTGGGAGAGGTGGCAAGGAAGGGGCTATTAGGGGAACAGAAAGGGCTTAGAATGGGGAAACTGATGTAAAAGACAAATTTCACTCAGCTGCACAGCTCAGTACCTCTGCAAGTTCTTGGGAGTCTAAATGCATGTGGAACCCTTAACCTTGCCTGGCTAACTCAATTAGCCTCTCTCTTGACTAATTCTTACTTTTCGATTCCTTAACACCTTTCTATTAACACTGTAAAATATTAGTATATATGCAAAAAAAGAAAAAGAAACATGTACAACTTAAAGAAAAAATGATACTAGCATCCATGTATCCACCAACCAAACCAAAAATTAGAACATTGCTGTGCCTCGAAAGCCCTCTATGTGCTCCTCCTGAATTGCATCCCCTACTCTTCAGAATTACTATCTCGAATTTTGGATTAATCATTTCCTTAACTTTGCCACTTCAGAACATATTCTTAAATAACACATTATTTATTTTTCCTGTTTTTGAACTGCAGAAAACAAACTCACCCTGCATGTGTTTCTTGATAACTTGCTTCTTCTGTTTACATTTTTGAGATTCACCCATTCTGACACATGTAGCTGTGGTGTTTCATTTTTATTGCTATGCAGTATTCCATTTATGCCACAACTTGTCTCTCTTCCTTTGATGGAGAGGTGAGTGGTTTCCATATTTATGTTATTGTAAACCATGATACTACTTTCCAATAGTATTTAACATACTTAGATATACCCCTCTGATGACACATGATAAACACCTTCGCTGACCCCACATGCTCCTCCAAACACTTTCGTTCCTCTTTCAAGCCTTTTTACCTGAAGACCTCTGTCAAGAATTGTGAAAGATTTGAGATTTTATCCTAGCTGCAAGCTACCAATGTAGCCTGCCACAATTTCTTAGACTCTTGGCATAAGAAACAACACTGAGTCAGAAGCAAAAAGCAGTTAATCACTTATAACAATAACATTAGCCAGCGTACTATCAGTTTTGTGTCAGTTTTCTAAGCCCTAATTTCCACAGGATGATAGGAAGGGGACTCCTGCTCATACAGTGGATTGGATTGCAGGAGAGGAACCCTAAATTTAGGGAACTCAAATCTTTAATAATGGCC
Source organism: Eidolon dupreanum (assembly GCA_028627145.1). Lineage (NCBI taxonomy): Eukaryota > Metazoa > Chordata > Mammalia > Chiroptera > Pteropodidae > Eidolon > Eidolon dupreanum. Next base: position 95,954,621 of record CM053503.1, on the reverse strand, counting down.
AATAAGCAAACCTACCCTTTCTTCCAAAAGGAGACACTCTCTCTATTCAAGACTCTTCACTATACAAACTATACAAACAGTATACAAACAAGCTTGGAAAGAGAGTCTAGGGCAAAGGCAGTTAATGATTCTGCTCATAAGACTTGTAAAAATGTAAGAGACTCAAGGAGACGTGTCTCCTAAAAATATCTACCTTTTATTTCTATATTTTTTCATTTTTGGTGAATTTTTCCATGAATATACCATTTCATTGGTCACTCCGATTAACCTAACCAACAGAGGCTGGGGCCAAATCTGTCCATTTGTCTCATATAACATCTAATTATAGCCATTATCAGTAGGACTTCAAGCAGCAGGATGAAGCCGTACTGTAGACTAGCTTCACATGTCATTCAGAGTCCTACACCACTCCAGCCAAACAAATCCCATAAACCATCAGGGTCTGCCCTAGAAAACTAGGTGGCTTTCTTTTTAAGTTTCTCTATTGATTTTCCCACTAGGTCTGAGGCATCAATCCAAGCACAGTAGCATATATTAGCTATTGCACAGACTTCATCTTGGCCCACAAGAAAGAAGTCTAGGGTAATTCCAGATCCACAACAACCTTGGCCAGTAACTTGACTACTGAGCTGAATGTCTTGCAGGGATGAGGTGATGTTATTGATAACTTTAGTTAAGTTAGTGACAAATTTTGCCCTACTTTTCTAATTGGATGATTCCTATCTTAAGGAAAATTATCCACAAAGGACACGTAAATAATGCCAGCTATCCCTCTGGGAGGTCCCCCAAATAGCCATTGGTAGCTGCATTTGGGAGAGAACTCTGAAGTCATCTGAGGCTATATCATCTACTGATGGTATTTTCTTAAAGACTAGAAAGTCTCTTATGACAACCCCTAAGGCGTAAGTCAGCATATTTTCAGGAGAGATGCAAGTCAATGCCAGGTTTCCACAAATAAGTATTCTCCCTGGGGACAGGGGGAGTGGTATTTACAGTTGATGGGCCTCCGCAAGTGGGACCTACATTAGTACAGGGGCACAGGTTGACAGTGCCTCTATGTGGCCTCTCAGCTGACTAGTAGGCCTGAAGATTCCTAATTTAGTCTGAATAATTGAATCTGGTCCTCAATTTGGGAGGATCACCAGTCCTGTTTGTCCATAGCAATAGCCCAATAGCATTCGTTTGCCCCACAGAATGAGTGAGTCTGGCTACAGGAATGGGAGTGAGAAGAAATCTGGAGGTATTGGCAAGTGCTCACATGGAAGGCACGAGAGTTTAGGCTAAGGGAGCTGGCAATCAAATCATGATTGGGCTGTCTGGCAGACACAACAGTCTGAAACTGATTTCAAAGAGCCATACCAGGACATTTTCTTTTATGAAGAAAGCTCCCAAGGCAGTTCTGAAGGACAAAGACCATTAATGGTCCTTCCTCCACTATACCTCATGGGGTCTGGGATGTTCTCTCTTTAGGTACCAGGGTTGTTTCTCTCCCTCCACCACCTCGAAGACTATGGGTCCCACTTCAGTAGCTACAACTTCATTCCTATCTCAGAAACATAGAGTTTTTCACTCTGCGCCCAGTCTATGTTGGTGGCTGTCCTGCTGTCCAGACAGCAGTGGAGGCAATCTGGGTTGTGCAGCATCAATCAATAGTTTCATAGCCATCTATCTTCTCAGACAACATGCCTTTGACATGAGTTTATATATGAATTGATCCAGACAGTTTCTTTCCATAGTTTATGGCCTTAAAGAGGTGTTTTCCATTTTTCACTTTGTAATTTTCCAAGCAGCAAACCCAACAGCTAGGCCACTGGCAGCATCCTCAGAATCAGTAAAAATATAACAAGGTTCATTAAGGGGAGTAGTGACCAGAGCTATGAGAAAAGCCTTGAGTTCTACCCACTGAGTGGAACAACCGTGCCTATTGTTAGTTCTGCATAACTGACACAGAGGCCAACCAGCTGCAACAGCCCAGTGCATGACATCGGGCTTGAGCTTGGCTTAATCATCAGTGACCCAAGCTTAGGCATTTAGGGGAAACTCTTAAAATGAAATCCTTCTTGGTAGCGGCTTTGCTTCAGGTCATATAGTGAGGGATGAAATTTCCTGCAAAAGAAGATACAACTTTTTCATGTAAAATAAAGATGTCAATGTGGCCAGGCTGACTGCTTTCTTAAATATACCATTTCCATGTGATTAGAAAGGCTTGTTGGGTCTTTTCAACATGTTTGTCATTGAGTCCAAGTTGACTCGCTCCAAAATGGGAATATTGGGCCTGAGGGTCATGAAGTCTTCATGGATGAGGCGTTTAGCTTTGACAAGAGCCACTAGGAAGCTAATATTTACTCGTCAAAAGTGAGGTACCTATTAGACATGTCAGGGAGGCAAGAAGCCTAAATCCCCAAGGGCTACCTCTGGGTAGAGATTGCCTCCCTTTGCCAGAGGTTCCTCAGTTGGCAAACTATCAGTCAAAGAGACTCGAAAGGGTCAGGGGCTCTAATGATACTAGCACTTCTCTACATACTAGCTTATCATGATTGGAAGAATCTTCCCTGACACTTAATGAGATTGGGAACTGTGTAGTTATAGTACATTAATTACACTTTCAGATATAGAAGCCACAACCATAGTATATTGAATTGACCCCAAAGCCCCATTCATGGAATCACATTAGCTTTCCTTCCCCACTGCAAACCTTGCCCAAACCCACTTACCCCAAGGGTCTGAGTAGGATGGTGACTTCAAGAGAGCCATGAAAGTTTGAGTCTCCCCTCCTCAAAGTTGGGCAACATACTTTTATAGGTGGCTATGACCTTTATTCTCCTTTGAAACAGGGGGTCCCTGGTCCCACTTTTAATAATCTTTTACCTTAAAAAGCAGCTGAGGTTGAGGTACAAGGTGAAGAAGGCTTAGGAACATGGAAAAAGAGAATGGCTACAGGCCAATCAGTAAGGCACATCTACTTTTCATTTCTAGAATCATGGAGACTTCTCATTGTTTAACCAAATGAACTCCCAATGTTTTCAGTCTATCCAAAGCTACGTATCAGGTGTCAAGGTCATTATTACTGACATCATCTATTTCATTTTCAGGGATTACTTAACTCAATGGCTACAGCCCATTGCTTTCTGACAGGAGCTGCAGGGTTTGAAGCCTTTGGTTGACTCAGGCTTAATTTTCACAGCAGTCTTTTTAAGGATTCTACATTAATCTGAATCATTTGGTGACTCATTGTCATAATAGCATCTCTTAAATTTTCACCTGGTTTTAACAAAAGGGCTAGGAAAGTTTTCTAGGGCAGTAGAGCTAATCACAAGAATTTGTCTAGATTTCTTTCTGTCAATTTCACTTTCTCCAATGAGTCACCTTAATAAGCATCGTAACCCAATCCAGACCAGCTAAGAACCTGAATACTAGTTAATGCTTCATCTGTGGTTTACCATGGGGAATTTCTCTGTCTCAGGAAAATCTCCCCAAGAAAGCCAATGCTCCCTTAGAGTAGCTAAAGCTCACTGCAGAAAATTCTGAGACTTTACCTATCATTTAATGGATCTAAGGTTGTCAGCAGGAAGGGCTGAACTGTAAGATAACTATTCTCACTACTCCTTACCGCCCATATCCCAAATGAACCAGCAAAAGTTCTAAGTTTTCCCAGGTTTTTGCCCATTTTCAGTCATGAATTTTCCTCCTTTCCTGCTCAGTGAAGATGTACATCTCTGTAGCTGTTAAAAGGAAGTGGAACCTTCCACCCACTCAGGACAAATCATGGCATTGTTTGTTGCAGTCGGATGGACCTGAAGCTGACAGCCAGAATGCTGAGGAAGATACTATCCACAGAAGAGTTCTCGAAAACCAGGGAACAGCTGTTTTGAACTTATATCCTGATACTTAGCCTACAACTACCTCCCAGTTCCTTAAACAGTCGTTTATAATCAATAAAGTAGAGGATCATTTTACCATACAGTTTACCACACAATTTGGTCAACATATTTGCTACCATCTCCAATGAACTTTCCTTAAACCCCATTAATTAGCCCACGAAGTTCTCATTCTTCTTCTGTCATTCTTGTCTCTCTCATCATTTCATCTTTTGCAAAAATTATGAACTATGAAGCATGTGATATTATTCTCTATTTGCAAGCTGATAAATTAGCTTGCTAAAGTTTCAGAGTCTGGTAGAAGACATAGACTCCTTCCTGGGTCTGAGAAAAATGACAGTTAATTATTCACAGTAGTGACAATCAGCATTTATTTCAATTCTCTGAGCCCTAATTTCCACAGGGCAAAATGAAGAGGTGATACCTGCACGTACAGTAGGCTAAATTATAAGAAAGGAAACCTGATTTTTTGTAACAGCCAGTAAGCGTATCTTCTAATACTCCAGAGGGAGATACTATCTCTATCTTTCATCACATTTCCTCCCCTTATTCCCCCATCCTGAGTTCCAGCAATGCCTCACTCCTTCCAAAGCACTGAATATTATTGGTCGTCCTATCCACTGTATTAGTTTGGGTTCCCATAACAAATAGCCTGGGTGGCTTAAACAACAGATATTTAATTTCTTTATGGTTCTAGAGGCTGAGAAGTCCAAGATCAATGTTCTAGCTGATTCAGTTTCTGATGAAAGCTCTCTTCCTGGCTTGCAGATGGAGGCTTTATCTCTGTGTCCTCACTTGGCAGAGGGACAAAGGGGGAGAAGGGAGAGAAGGATGATGTCTCTTCTTATAAGGACACTAATCCTATCAGATCAATGCCCCCATCCTAATAACTTTATTTAACTGTAATTACTTCCTAGAGGCCCTTTCTCCAAATACAGTCACTTTGCAGGTTAGGGCTTCAACATATGAATTATTAGGAGACATAATTCTATGTATACCATTCTATACTACATCCTTTGGTTGAAGCAATTTTTCCCCTAGAAAACTCCCCTAGCCCTTTTGCCTAGTTAACTGAGTCTGATCCTACAGTTCTCAACTTAGACATCAATTTCTCCAGAAAGTCTTCCTGGTCGAAGACAGCTTAATAGGTTTTTTCTAAGTGCTTCCCTCAGCCTCCTGTATTTACCCTATCATTGCATTTATTACACTGTGTTGCAATTTCTTTTTTTATTTGTCTCTGTTCCTTACTGGATTGTAAATTCCTTAAAGGCTGGTGGTCATCTGTCTTGTTCATTGTTGGAGTCTCAGCACCAAGGACAGTTCTTGACAAACACTAGTCAGTCATTCAGTCCGTATTTGTTGAATAAATTATGCCTTTACCATTTGGAATAGAGTTTATTCTCTCCTAGAAATACTTATAGAAACCCTTGTGACATTCAATAATTTATAAGCCTGAATTTCTTATTCCAAATTATAGATGACACTAATAAAACTTCAATGTTTTATGTGGGTTTAACATAAAATACTCACGGCCCTCTAGTTTAAAAGAAATAGTATCCCCAAATTATCCATATCATAAAGACATTTATTTTCCAAATTTAAAAAAGGCAAAAACATCCAAACAATCCTTTTTTTGTGCCCCTTTTGGTCTCCTTTCCTATATCATGAATCAGAGACACATCTAACTAAGTTTTCTACCCAGCTCTGAAGACACTATTGGTATTCAAAAATGCTAAATAAAAATGTGATATTGCAGGTTGTTCAGTTTCTCCTGGAAAAGGGAGCAGATATCACCCTCTGCAATTATAACAATCAAACTGCGGTCCATGTAGCTAATTGCAATGTCCAAAGACAACTCTTGGCCATCGATGGAATCCAGGCTCCCCAAATGCAGCTTCTACAAAGTTCATGGCAAGGTGATCTTGAACAACTTCAACACTTGCTGGTCAGTTAAATTGATATTTATTTCTGCCTTTGGGTAGGTGGGCGATTGGATAGTAAGAAGGGCACAGATTGCATGTGGTTCCTTTTAAAGAAAAATAAGTTCTTTTCAAATTCAGTCCCAGGAAGTTTCAGGTGGGAAATATGAGAAAGCAATAGCATCAAACAGACACTGGGGTGAAAAACAAAATAACAAAAGCACACAGCAGTGGCCTTCCTCCAGCTGGATGCTAGAAGAAGTGATACAGCACCCTTGGGAAATGATGTGCTCCCAAGGTGTCCCCAGAGAACCACTGTCAACTTGCTCAGAGAAGTTCCCTTGACATCATTGCCATTTGTACAATTGCTGTTCAGATCCCTTTGGACAAGTTGCAATTATTATCTTTATCCTGAAAAGGGAATCAGAGAGCTTATGCTTTGCATAATATTTAGTTGTGACTAAGGGAGTTAAAAGGATACATTTTTAAATGCTGTCTTCTTAAGGTATTGATCTTTTTTTAAATTTTCTACCCACAGATACTCTTCACCAATGTAACTTGCATAATCAAAAACATTAATTATTGGTATCTGCCTGCAGAGATGGCAACTGCCTGCTCTTGGCATTTACCTTCAGAGATATCATCAGATCACATGACCTTTCAACTGAAAGAAAATCAATTGCTGCTAGGAAACAGTTTCTTCCATTCCCTATGATAGAGACACAAACTGATAAAGAAAAAGCAAATGATATTATGGTATCAAGGAAATGATTTCCTAGAGTTCAAGGAAATATACAACAAAATCCAAAGTGCTCTAAATTCCTTCATTGTACTAAATGATAGTCTAAAACTGCTATACAGCATGAATTGAGGCTTTGAAATTTTTTTGAAAGAATAAATTTTATTTTAATGGTATTCGTAGTAGTTGTAATCCAATGTCTGTTTCATGACCACATTTTTCACTCCTAAAAATTGGCAGCTGAGTTTTAAGAAACTGGTGTCTATAACTGGATTTAGTGTTTAATCAACAGATGGCTGAATTAATGTGCTATTGTAAGACTATTCTCAGCTCAAAACTTTCATGTCGGTTCTAACTAATAATAAACATTGATATAAGAGGTGGTTTCTTTTCAGAGACTAAAAAAATATGTTAACTAATTAATTCCCACAGCACCCCTCTGAGGTAATATCATTATCTCTAGTTTGTCCCTAGAGAAACTGAGGTAGAGACACTGACTATACTGACATGGCATAAAGTGAAATAGAGATGGAAATTAGTAAGTTACTTAGGCCTATGAAATAAACAGTTTGGATAATTTGGCCTTCCAGTAGCTTTTCAGTCTTGAATTATCCAAATTTAAATTTTAATAAATTTAAAACATTAAAATAACAAATAACATCTATATATCCACTTCCATTTAACTACATGAATACAGTTAAATGAGCTGCCTTATTATTATAAATTAGTCATTAATTCTACAAATATTTATTGAGCATGTGCCAGACACTCTGCTCTCCAATTATCAAAACAACCCTTCAGGGAAAACACTATTATTCCTACTTTATAGCTGAAGATTCAGTCGGCAAGTAAGGTTGCCAGTTTTTGCAAATAAAAATAAAAGAACTCAGTTAAATCTGAATTTCAGACAAATGCCAAATCATTTTTTAGTATAACTCTGTCCCAAATGAGAATTATTTTTTGTTTAACTGGGTGTCTCTTATTTTATCAGAGTGATTTGATCATCTTTTAACATAGTGTTCATGATATAACCCTACCAGAGAGATTAAATAACCAGCTCAAATTAGAAATAAAAAATAATAATAATTAAAATAACCAGCTCAAGAAGCTAAAATTCAAACCCAGGTCTGTCTTTCAGGACTTTGTTCTTCCAAATTATCAGCTCCCTCTCAATACAAATATTGAGAGAGAATGTATTGTAGTTAAAATGAGAATTTGGACAAGCAATAAAAATACAAAGATTAATATAGTCATGCAGTAAAAACATGATGGAAGTAAGGCTTCATGTTTTTAAAGGCATCTGAAGAGTTCCTGGATGTAAATTTCCCAAACCAACATGGCTTGACCCCACTGATGCTGGCTGTGAGAGATGTGGACCTGTTTGAGAATCTTGATATGTTAACAGCTTACAGACCTGTGGAGGTTCTGTCCGAGCTTCTCAGGCATCATGCGTGAGTATGAGTGGTCAGTCAGCACCAGCAGAAAGATGTCTATACCACTGCTATTTATAGAAGTCATTCGTAAATCTGGACATATAGATTGGGATTTTTAAATTATATGTACTAAATGCACATGCATGTTCATAAAAGGAATTTTGCAGTTGTAAAGAGATATACAGATATTAGATGTTGCCATTTATTATTTTTATGATGTTGGCCCTTTGTTTTATTTGTTTAAATACCCACTCTTTGGGTAGTTACTGAGGATACTGAATAATTCTTGAGTATGTAGCTCCCTACTCCCAATATGTTGCTAATTATTTTGGGAAGCATTGTCAAATATCAGAAGCAATTTATGGTAGTGATTTCCAGTTATCTAAAAATTGCTATATGCCAACATGCTCTTTTAGGAGGGGCTAAGTAAACAATTAACTTTTTAAAAAAAATCAGAGAGTCAATAAGAGTCTCTTAAGTTAGAACTGCAGTTTCCTAGTGCTGTTTGTTACTTAGATATCTTGCCATAAAATAAGAACAGATGGTCCAAACTCTTTCTCAATATTACATATGAATTTTGTTTTGGAAGGAAAGAAATGAAGAAAGGGGTTCAAAAGCAAAGCATAGTCAAGGACATTGTAAAAGGATCAGTTAGTATAAGAGGGTGAAGATGGAAATTTGAAGCTACTTCAGAATTTAGTGTTAAGAAACACTGAGGAGATTGTTAAAAATGGGGATTACTGGATATCACTCCAGAGATGGTGTTCAGTAGGACTGGAGGGGAGTCCAGAATACAGCAGATCAAAGGACGCCACTTGGAGAAACACTAATCAAGGAAGATGGGCAAACATATGTCCCGATGAATTAACTGACTTGCTTAAGGCCATGCATCAAGGTAATGGCAGTCCACTGATTCTTGGTCCTGTGTTATTTCTTTTGAATCATGACCTTTGATGGAGAAAAGACCATAATAGAATATTGTTGCAGATCATAAAACATTACCCTGTCCCATAGCAATAAAGAGTTTCAAATTCAAAGGTGTTAGGTTGGAGACATATTCAACTTACTTCTTGTCCTAGAATGTGACTAGTGAAGTTTTATCATTGTGTCCTTCACCATAGTCTATTGATAGGGTTTTCATCATTTATCCTCTGGATCTCTCGGAACTGATGTCTAATCCTAGGATTCAGTACAGCATAGAGAGGATATTAGTGCTGTTGCAAGGAGCCCGAAGATCAGCCAGTCAGGCTTAACAAGTATAGGGCAAAGCAAAGAGGAATGAAAAGATTACGCATAGAGGGATTTTATGGCAAGATGTCTCCACTCGACCAAGAGCCTGTTAAATAAGCACAAAAGCTTAATTTAAAGAGAGATTCTATACTATCATACTTTTTTGAATGATAAAAGGACTAGGTGTTCGCACTAGAAAAAAGAAATGTCAATAAAATAAGCAGTTAGCTAAAACATTGGGAAGAAAAAAGAGTCAAGTCAACTCTTTGGAATGATAAAATGACATTTTATCAAGATGTTTTTATCTCCACTTGATTTATGCATCCATCATTTAAAAATTATGAATTTTTGTCCAAAGTTGGAAAATATGAGAATGTTTTTTAGAATAGGAGTAAGAATAAGGTATACAGCATATTCATTTTATTTAAAAATATTGAAAAATTATTACTCCCTATCTCATACATTTTGAAGTCATAATTGTTATTCCTTAAGATTATTTTACTAAGATTATTTTACGTAATAGTATTGTACTTATTTGATGTCAATGTTTCTCTTCTCATATTGGTTTTCTTTTTCAACAGGTTTAACTAAATAATCTTTGGTGTTTTTTCTATTCTTCCTAGAGATCCTAAACTCTGTGATTTTAGTGGAAAATCAGCAATACATTATGTGTCACAAATAGAAAGTTTTAAGAAACAGCAGTTATTGGACATTCTCATGAATTCTATGCCAAAACAAGGTACATACTTCTATTATACTCAAAATTTCCCAACTTTAAGGGCCCTATTAGAAATCTTTCTTTTTCTACATGTATTTGATAGATCCATTTAAAGAAATCAAGCCAACAGCTATTTACCAAGCAGTGATTCTCTACAAAGTCCATGAGTAGGTTCTCTGAGGGATACAAAGAAGTCTAGGGCTTGGTCCAAACTTTCAAAAGTGTTCAGTATAGTCAGGGACACATTACATAAGTCCGAGGAGAAAGAGCTTAGTGTAAACTCTAAAGAGGAAGAGGAACTTATGGTGGTTCTTGAATGCTGGATAAACTACAGTACAAAGAAAATAAGAGAGAGGTTCGATATAGGTGGGAAGCTATAGGTCTGAGCTAAGTAAACAATTAACATAGAAACAGCCTCAGAGAAAGATGTAATGAAGAAAAGTGCCCCTGAGCAACATGTGATTTTGTGAAAGCTGCTTGCTAGACTTTGCTGTTGAACTGGCTTTTCATTTGAAACTTCTGGGCAGGGAACAAGGTTATACCTAATAAGACTTCATGTAAGAGGCAAGACCCAGTCTGGTCCTTGAAAAGTGGGGATTTGATTGTGTGGAGGAGATACACCATGCTGTAAGTTACTCCATGGCCAAATGGGAGACTAAAACCAAAAGTTCATGTCAGGGAAAAGGAATATAGATGATAGGTGATAGATGATAGACAGATAAATAGGTAGATAGAGAAACTAGGTCCATTGAAGACCCATTAAATGTAAAGCTGAAAGACATAGTTTTTTTCAATAAAATAGAATCACTGAAGAATTTTTAGCCAGAGAATGATGAAAGCCATGTTTTAGGAAAACTAATCTGTCCTTACTGTGTGGGATGGATTAGAAGGAAGAGACTCATGGAGAGGAGCTCTATTAAGAAAGTATAGAAGTGTCGTGTGTGGTAATAAGGACCATGAAGAGCCCCTGGGCATGCTGTGGTAGTGGGTCTGAGACGTACCAACTATGGCGAGTTAATTTAAGAGATATCATGAAAGAAGAATTTAAAGAACTTAGTGATGTACGGTTAATAGAGGAAACACAGAGACAAAAGTTAAGAGTTGAGTTGAACAAAGTGTCAGCCCTGGGAATTGGAAAGATGGAAATACAGTCAACGAAACTTAAGAACACTCTGGTTTGGTGGGGATATTGAAGGCAATGAATTCTAAAACATTTTATTGATGAAACCTTGACATTTTCAAGTAACAATTTTCTGTAAGACAGGGCTTGTGGGAAAGGATGGATTAATACATTAGTTTGGAAGTTCTCTACACATGGAGAGACCTGAGATTGGACAAGATCATTGAAGGTTTAATGATGGTGAGAAAATTTCAGGGGGGCTGAGGAGGTGCTCTCATAGTTAGAGGGGCTGTGTGCAGATAAGGCCTCAGGTGAATGGGAGAGGGAGGAGTAGAAATGAAGAGAGTAGCAAGAAAGTGAAATCGAAATGACATCAAATTAGAAAAGAGGTTACAAAGCAGATGTGGTAAGGAAGTAAGAAGTTTCATTGGCAGACTAGAGTCAGAAGATCAATTGAAAAGAGTAACAGAAAAATTTGGTGAAGAAATAGAGTCTGAGTGTAGATCACTTGTTCAACTTTGTTTCAGTTATAAGGTAAATGGAAAAGCCATTGGAAGAGGAAGAACTTTTTATTAAAAAGCTCATGCTTGTTTGAAGAAGTCAGGGTAGCAGAAGGGGGATGGATATGAGAACAATGTCCCTCAAGAACTAACTGGGAGTTCAGTTTGATATTCAGACTTTGTCAATTTAGTGTAGTTTCAGTGCTGGACAGGAAGCGAACTCTGAGTAGCTGAGCGTTTTTGTCTGTCAACTACAGTCCATTGTTAGGGATTTCACTTAACTACTATGCCTAACAAATGAACAAACAAAAACCCACCAAACCAGAGTGTTCTCAAGTTTCACTGACTGTATTTCTGTGGACTCCTGTTGTTCTCACATCTCTTCCTGTGAAAAATTATTGCCTGAAGCATCATCAGGATCCCAGAACACTATTTCAGGAAAATCTTTGACAAAATGAAACTGATTTGAGAACCTATAGCTAAATCTTCCTGTGAAATTGCTGGAGATGAGTCTTATCAAAACGCATTATTATATTTCTTTTGGCAGAAAGACATACTGAATCATTGCTTGACATTTGTCATGATACAAACTCTTCTTCAACTGATATGACAGTTACTAAAAGCCAAAATATACTCTTGCAAAGCATCAGCAGCGGTGAGGTAAGATATTCTTTTTAAAGAAACAACCAACAAAAAAAGAATAATCTACTCCATCTACTTCTTCATTTGTTTTGCTTGAATAATTTTTAACAGTTATACACTACAATTATATTTTAATGTAACCATAAAGTAATTTAAATCTCAATTAATAAGACAGTGTTCCTTGAGTTTAATCTCAGAGTAATAGCTAGTCAACTCTCAGTCTCATGCATTGTATGTGTGTATCAATACCACAAAATATCATCGTAGTTGAATCCATACTAAATAATAAAATGTGGCTTGTTTTTATATATGTTAATATGGAAAAGGAGAAGGTCATGAATCTGATCATGCCAAGTCCAACACAGTGTACCACAAAAGAGATGTCCCCCTTTTGTCCTTGGTTGTTACCTCCTGCCTATAATGAATAACTCCACAATAAGTCCCTCATAGTACAGTACAGTACTAGTACCAAACATAGTGATCCATAAAAAGCTTGGGAATGATACACAAGATAAACAATAAATTGGTAACAGTGGTTGTCTATGGGGAGAAAATTAGAAATTAACTTTACACTGTATACTCATTTGTACCTTTAGACTTTTTGTAAAACTCAGCATAGCCCAAACAGTTAAAGAATTACTACTCAATATTTTATTGATGAGAAAAATATGGCCACAAATTGTTTATTTTTAAAAGTTAATGAGGGACGGACTATAATATTTATAAAAAATAACAAGTTTTAGAGATGGTGGGGTAAATACCTTTCAGCTCCTTTCTCCTTTCAAAAATCATCCCAAAAACAACAAAAACCAAAAAAAATTTTTTTACCTTTTATTTTGAAATAATTATAGATTCACAAGAACTTGTACATAAAGGTCTTTTGTGTCCTTTACCAGCTTCTGCCACTAGGAACCATTGTCATAACTACAGTACATTGTCAAAACTAAGAAATTGACATTGACACAATACAATTAATTATAGATCTTACTTGGATTTCGGTAGTTTTTGCATACATGCCTTTTTATTTTTATTTTTTCTCTTCGTGTGTTCTTATGTACAGTTCTATGACATTTTATTCCCTGAGCTACCACAATCAAGATACAGACCGTTTTGTCACCACAAAGGAGTCCCCTCCTACTACCTTCTTTAGGCCATACCCTCCCCCTTTCCTAACCCTTGGCAACTACTGATCTATTGTTCTCCATCTGTACAGTTTTTTCATTTTGAGAAGATCATATAAATGGATAAACTTTTGAGATTGGCTTTTTCTACTCAACACACTGCTCTTGAGATAGATCCAAGTTGTTATGTGTATCAAGAGCTTCTTTGTAATACTAAGTAGTATTGTATGATAGCAATATTCTGCAGTTTAGTTAGCCATTCACCTGTTGAAAGACATTCAGGTTGTTTCCAGTTTGGGACTATTACAAATAAAGCTACTATGAGCATTCATGTACAGATTTTTGTGCGAAGATATGTTTTCATTTCTCTAGGATACATGCCCAGGAGTCCAATTACTAGGTCATATGATAAATGTATGTTTAACTTAAAAAAAAATTTTTTTTCTAGAGTGGCTCTACCATTTTATATTTCCACCAGCAATAAATGAGAGATCCAGTTTCTCTACACCCTTGCCAGCATTTGGTATTGTCAGGATTTTTTATATTAACCAGTCTGATTGTGTGTGATAGTATCTCATCGTGCAGTTAATGGGTATTTTTTTAATGACTAATGCCAAACATTTTTTCATGTGTTTATTTGCCATCAACATTTGTCGTCTGCTCAAGTCTTTTATCCATATTCTGATTGGAGTGTTTGTTTTCTTACTGTTGAGTTTAGAGAATTCTTTATATATTCTGAATATGTGAGTCACAAATGTTTTCTCCTAATCAATAAGAAAAACTTAGCATGTTATTTTTTACTCTTGACAGTTCTTTTATGGAACAAAAGTTTTTAATTTTGATGAAAACCAATTTTTTTCTTTTTTGGGTCTTGATTTTTATATTATGTCTAAGAACATTTTTACTTAATTTGAGTCTTGGTTATATGAATGTATTCAATTTATAAAAAATCATGAATCTATAGATATGTGTACTTTTCTGAATGTATACTGCACTTAAATTAAAAGTGATGAAAAGAGTAGGACTATGCCTTCAAATAGCTGAGAAAATAACATAGTTTTCAACCTAGGATTCCATATCCAGACAAGTATAAATCAAGTATTAGAGTTGGATAAAGACATTTTTCAGACACACAAACTCTAACATTTTATTCCTCAAATACTTTTTAAGGAAGCTACCATGTGCTTTATTAAATTAAGGGAATAGATAAAAATAGAGGGGAAAGTTGAATATGTGATTCAAGAAATCTGGGAGAAGAAGGAATTGTTGGTACATTAGAGAAGGCAAGTCCCAAGGCTTTAGCTATGTATCAATTCAGATAATTAGGAGGATGGATGGGATAATGGAGATTTCCAGAAAGGAAGAAAAACTGATATATTATCTGATATATTTTATCAAGTGAAGAGACCACTGGAGTTGGAAGATTTAGGTGTGAAAAAAAAATAAGAACATGAGTAAAAAAAAATGATTAGAAATAAAAACAGCGTTTTGTGCAGAAAAAAAAAGTTGAACAAGCAAGTATAATCATACAACACAACTATTGTACTACTGGGGAGTACAATACATAATCATAATTTGAACTTTGACTATTGACCTAACAAAAAAAGAGGGTGGATTTATTGGGAGGATGAGGGCAGGGTATAAGAATATTGAATTGTCAACTACATAATAAGCAGTCAGTAGATCATGTTTCATTTTGAGTCCTCAAGAGATGGCAGAATAAATATATTTTCTAGAGATATGGAAGAAAATGCCAAAAGAAATCATTAAAAGGCTGGATGCTTTTCCCCCTGAGGGAAGGGGTGGAAAAGGAAACTGATGACCTGTTTGTTATAAGTCTCTTACCATTATTTGACTTTTTGAAAATGTCAGGTTTGATAAAACTTAAAATTAACTTTAAAAACCCACTACAGTATACCTATACTATAGAAAACTATGTTGTGGTTAAATTTATGCATAGAATGTGATACCATTTACATCAAAAAAGAAAACCTCATGACAATGCCATTTGTTGTGAATGGTGTCACATAACTAAGTAAATGCATAGGAATTGATGTGAAAGGACTCACCAAATGAACTGCTAACTGGCTGGGTGGGAGGAAGGAAGAATGGTGGCATGGATTAAGGTGATGGTTAAAGGGTTATAAGAGCAACCGTTTCCCTAGACTAGAATGTAAACGAAATTTGGTAAAAATTAAAAGAATGAGATAGATTTGTTTGCACTGATTAAAAACAAAAACAAAAACCTCAAAATACAGAAATGGTTAAACCAGGACTCCTGGGGCATGGGGTGGGATGAGGGAGAATGAAAACTTTTATTTTTAATACCATTTGAATATTTTATTTTTGTACATTTATAACTTTTCTAAACAGATTATTTTGCTTCTTGCCAAAGTCGCTTTAATCCAGTTGTTCTCAACACGGGGTGATTTGCCCCCCAGGGGACATTTTGCAATGTTCAGAGATATTTTTGATATCACAACTGGGGCAGAAGTGCTACTGGCATCTACTGGGTAGAGGCCAGGAATATTACTAAACATCTGTAATACACAAGACAGGCCTCCAGAGCAAAGAACTATCCAGCTACAAATGTCAGTCGTGCTGAGGCTGAGAAACCCTGTTATGTAGATTTTGTCACAAAAACCGAAGGTTGTATTGTTTTGGGTTATTAATAAAACATGGTAATCAAAATAAAATACCTAGAGACCAATCTTTAAAGTGAATGTCATGAATTAGAAATTGATAAAACACATATACTTTTAATTTTTTTGTGGTATATTTAAGCAACTTCCTTTCTGAAAGGACGAAAAAAAATCTCTTTATATTAGTACATTTTTTGTGCAACTCTAAAATGTTTATTTTAAGCTGCCACCCTATATTTTTCTTATTATAGTTGAAATAACTTTGAAATCATTTCTGAGAGAGAAATGGACTCGTTCACTTTTGAACTTGCCTTTTCTTCCCTAGTGCTTTCTCTAGGGTTTAAATTGCAAACCCAAGGTCATCCTTCACTTCTCTGAATGAAAGCTTGCTTTCCTTTTTGGTTGTCTGAAATGAGTTTTTATAGTTGACAAATATAAGCAGCTTCCTTGCTTATATGTTCAACTCTCCCAATTTTTTTTATCTAAGAAAAATCTTTTCAAATTTAATTATGTATGATTTCCATACCTCTTTTCTTCCTTTGTGTGTTTAGGACTCTATTGTTTGCAGATGAGAATGTTATATTCTATTTCTAATCTATTGTCACCTCTCACATTATTGTCAATGGTCTATGAAATCCATTTATGTTTGAGATGTGCTATTCTAATGTTTCCTCTCCTTCACTCACAACTGTCATTATTTCAATTCTCTTCCTTGTGGCATCCAAGCACCTCTTAAAGTCTTTCATATTTAGCATTCTAAAGGAAATTAGAAATTTCTGAGCTGTTTCTGTTTTAGAGTCTTCATTTCCATGACAACCAGTTTATTATTGCCTATAATAATTAAAATAAATAAAGTGAAAAAGAAAAGATTATCATTCTCTCTGTCAAATAATGAATGAAATATCAGAGGTTTTGTGATAAAGACTGCCCGCCTGTCTAAACCTCCAGACGACATACCTCTGCATTTAGTGTAAAGACTTTTTATCCAACAGTCTCCTTAAATGTGTGGCCACCCATACCAGGGAAGCCAGAGAGCTAATTGTAATGTCCAGATTGTGATGGGATATTGTAACTACTACTTGCATCTACCACTGTTTTAAACATTAAAAAGAGCCAAATTTAATGCAACAAATTCTAATGAAGGAAACTACCAACAACAATAATGAAGTCTAATAAGAAGAAAATATGTACTTTTGGGAGTTTGGAGTACTTTTTTGTAAACCAAGGTAGTTTTCAACCATGTTTTTCAGCATAATAGTTATTTTCCAGAGGGGAAAAGGAAATTTGAGAGTTTGCACACCATGGTTAGATCAGAAAGCTGGCAGAGTGAAACTTTATAATCAGCTTTGCTGCCTCCTTTCAGTCTAGGGTTCTATCTGCAGCTTCCATATAGGGCAGGGATTTCCACCCTCACCATCTGTAAATGGTGCTCCAGGGAGGCATATGGAAAAAATCATGTTCCTTTGGGGTTTGCTCACTGTGACTGTGGCCAAAGGATTCTTTCCAGTTATCCACCCAGATGGAATTTGTGGCAGCTTAGCAGTCTGGACGCTGACATGATAAAGTATAAAATGTTGAATTTTTATGTGATTTCAGCTTTGATCTTCGTTTTTGATTATGCAATTAATTGGGTCTATGTCTGTGTGAGCCTGGTGCTCTGGGGGCAGCTACTTTCCCATTATTTTAGTCCTAAATACTTTATGCAATTTAAAAGAACTCCACACTGTGAAACTTTAGCCTAGAAAAATCAATGTTTGCTCTACCAACAAAATAGCACATTGAATAACTGAGTTCCTGTTTTATGATATTTCAGGAGTTGGACCAAGACGATGACTGCAGTCATTCTATATTGGTTAGTGAAGGAGGAGATCCAACTGGCGATGGACGAGATTGGCAAACCAGGACAGAAGGTATTTGGTTTCTGTCCTTGAAGCATTTACAAAGATAACAATGATTATTTGGATTTCCTCCCTAATTTCAGAAGTGCTCATTACAGAACTTTGAAAGCAGAGAAAAGCACAAAAGAAATGAGAAACCACTTATAATCCTATCCTTTGGTCTATATCTGAATCAGTGAGTCTTATCAGCTTTCCCTGAAAAAAACAGGCATCCCTCTGCTGTCTCCTCTCTTTATTCCACTCTACTGCAGCTCAGCCAGCCATTCTCTGCCAGTTTCCTTTTCTTTTGGTAATATCCCGACCTCTATTCCCACTTTTCCTTTCAGAATCCTCCATCAGCAACAGGGATCAGATTCCTTTCAGAACCAAGCATTTGATATCAGCTGCTGTCCCAGAGCTCCTCCCCTGAGGGAAGATTGGGGACTGGACAAGGCACTAAAGCTCCAAGTTTCAGCCTTTTATTCTATGAGGCCATCAGTCTGCAACTTTCCAGAACAATATACATTCTGATAGGTTGGCCTGGCATACCCATAAGTGTCCTTACTTTAACAGACCACAAGGTATTTGCAGATTCTCACTTCAGAAAACAGTCACCTCAGTGATGACATTTTTCCATCACCAATTTGCCTATAACCTTCTTACATTAAATATTTATTCAAACTGCTGCAATATCTCCCTGGCAATTTACTGACTTCTATTTCTAACATCTCAGGGAAGCTGCCCTCTTGGATGTCTTTCTTCCCGCATCTCTGTGAACCTCCCTAACACAGCAGTGCTTGCTAATCTAGCTACCGTCTCCTTTGGCCTGTTGTGCGATGCTGCCCTCTCCTGGGGGGCCTCCTGTCTTTCTCAGTCTTACTCTACATCTTTCCCCAGGTTGAGGGTGGAGAATAATTTAGTTAACATTTGAAATTATTAGCACCATGAGCCCTGAAAGACCTAATTATAATAAACAAATCCTGGTCCTCTTCCAAACGGTCCTTGTGGTCTGCCTTTGACATTCAAAGATTTCAAAGCCGAGTTCTCAGATGCCCACTTGTGTCCCAAGCACCTTTCAAAGGTTAAACCTTTCATTTACTCAGCTCAGTCTGAAGATGACTTGCCATTTCAGGGGTTAGTAATTCTTTTTAAAATCAACTTGCAATATTTTAGGTTTTCATATAGAAGATTTAACACTTATGCAGCATCTCTACTAAGTTCTTGCAGTTTTGAGCTTTAATAACTTGGATTACAAATTTGAAAGAAACAATTGTTCCTAATTTTCTTCTCATAGTCAATAAAGTCTTCAGTTGAACTAGTACTCTTTTCAGTTACAAAGCCTGAAATAAAAATGTTTTTGGCATTATTGTCCATTGTATTCATCTTAAATATCAATACATCTTTTAAATCCCAGTTACATGTTGTTTCTAATATATTCTAAATGGTTAATATTTAAAGTACTTATTCTGTTGTACATATACACATTTAATTATGTAGTTTATATCTGTTTGTCCATTGCAGTATCCTATTTAAAAGGGAGCATCGTTAACTAATTACACACACACACACACACACACACACACACACACACTCAACTGCATGTTCAGATCACTCTCATAGACTTTAACAACCAAATATTCCTGCAGTATGCATTTGCTTTATCATAAGCTTTTATAGATAAAATACAATTTCATCTTTTTCCTTAATATAAAAATCTTTTTGCATTCTTCAATCAGCTGTTTTCCCAGAACATAACAGATATAAACCTTGTAGACTGGAAATTGAGCATGTAAAATTCCTCTTTTCATGAGTAAGTAAGAACCTATTTCTTGAAGTTACTGGACTTAAAATTTTTTTTTAACTATAGTGAATATTCATCAATATTCTTAGTTGCAGATAACAGAACCTACTCAATTTAGGTTAAAAGGAAGTTTTTAAAGACATTAGGAAGTTCATAGACCATTGAAAAGTCAAAGAACAGAATATAGTTTGAATTGTCAGAAAGAATTCCCGTAACTACATCTCAAAACTGGCTGCTACTGGCTCCCAAATCATACTGCCTCTGCCACAAGCAGGGGGCTGCTTCCACATCAACCTTAGAACCTCCTCCCTATGTGGATATCCGTGTTAGCAAAAAAGGAAGCCTTCACCTTATCATTTTTCATGTAACTCACGTGACTCCATCTCCCAAATTAGCTTTCTGAACTCTAATGGCAAAGGAGGGTGGAAAATGTAGCTTTTTAAGATTCTGTGTTGAGATTTATGATTTAGGAAATTATCAAAATGTGGAGAGGTTATCAAAATATTTTGAACCTCTATGCCCATCATTTTAAACAGAACAAGCAAAAAACACAGTAAAGTAAGAATTTTCTGGCAAAAATAATTTTTTTTTATTGAATGAATTAGGCTGGGCCAATTTTAAGTTTTCATTTTAATAATAACATTACAAATTAACTATCATTTCAAGTTTTTTTATGGTTATTTTCACTTCTATAAAGAAATTATGTTTCTGCCTATGTTTAAATGTTGCCTTTTAGCTTTTCTCTACTGTAATATTTTCTGGTGGGGTTCATTTACACCTTCTTATGTGGAAAGATGCACTCAGATATGAGCAAGTGTTTTATTTTTTTTTTTATTTTTACATGTGACTATGCATCATCTTTTCTGACTCACTGGGTAGGTTTCAGAGTCTCCTACGATCTTCCATACTACTCACAGTATTCAAGAAACAAAACAGAGAGCACATTTGTATGTTCTGAGCTGATTTCAGAATCAGCACATTTTATAATTTTTTCCCCCCTCAGGGCCCACAATTAGAATGGGCCCATTAGCCTTTAACAATTTCTAAAAAGGCAAGTGTTTCTTCTACTTGCTTATTGTATCTTTGTTCCTTGGTGTGAAGAAGAAATCAGAAATTAACAAACTTTTGAACACATACATTTGCTTAAACACATTCTGGATTTATTAATGTTCAATAGTTGTAAAAGTACAGTCACTCTTAAGAATGTATTCTCATGAATACACTCTGCACAGTTTTCTAACTTTCATAGTGAAGTACTAACTAAATCTCACCTTTGTACTAGAACATCATTTTCACTGACAGTTTAATTAGGAATGTACGCTGTATGTTTTTCTTACTCTAACATGTCAGCTAGATTTCTGCATTCCAGAATGATTATTAAAATTTTATGAAAGACATCCATCTTCCTTTCCAGTAGAAGAGTGGCCCTGAGCATGTCATACACCTCATGGGTATCAGTTTCGTCTCTAAAATGCAGGGCTTCGATCAAATGATCTCTAAATTCCTTCCAGCTCTATACAGTAATTCCAAGCCTCTCATTTTATGCTACATAAATAGTGTGGTGATAGGATCTTTGGAAAGTTTTTAAAAGTAAACCATTTCAAAGAAACTTTATTTTTAGTGATGCATTCTTTGTTATCGTACTATATTAGAGAATGTGTAATTAAGTAAGTTGTCTTATTTGAGAAACATCAAGAAAACCAAAGCTAGATACATTTTTGTGGTACCACAAATACAATATTGGATGAAAAAGATAGTAAATACCATTATTTTTTGCCTGACTGTAAACAGAAGTTTTCCTTTTGGAAATATTTACTTTTTTTAATGCATTAGTCTCATAAATAACAGACATAAAAATTGAACAATAACAATGCTTTCATTATGGTGATTACCATATATTTGACAAAATAGCTAAAGTTCTTTAAAAAAATAAAAGCCTTAATTGCAATAATGTTGCTGATGATATCTATGGAGTAAATTTCCCAGGGTCACTCGGAAGTGGCAGAGGAGGGATGTAGACTCAAATCTGTCTGATTCACACCCCAGTGTTATCTTCTCTGCTATACTTTTTCCCTAGCATTCAATCAGTGGAGGTGATTACAACTATGGCTGGCTCTTCCAGGAACAACACGCAGACTAAATAAATAGCTGACAAATAAATGGAGAGGATCGAATATTGGAACAAGCACTGCGTCCACCTAGAAGGATACTCCTCTATGTTCCCACATCACCATTCACACACTTCTCACACAATGCTTACTCCACCATAGAGATTTATCATCACTACTAGAGCCACAGCTGCACCTTGTTTATTTCTATATCTTCAGCACAAAGTGTTGGGCTTGGCACATACACTTAATAAAAGCCTGTTGAATGGAAAAAACGAATAGAAGAACAAACTTTAAAGTACAGGCCATTTTGGTATGGTTCACAGTTTTTTTAGGGATATTTGTTTAACATGGTATATTGTGTACAAGCATCTATTCTTCAAGTTGGGACTTTCTGTCTTAAGGGTTATACTGGGAATCATTCCATGGAATCAGACAAGAGATGAGCAAAATTACAAATATGAGCAAGCTCTCATGGGAAATCATAGTATCTCATTTAATTCTCACAGCAGTCCTGTGAAGTAGGTGCCATCAGTCATACTTTACAGAAGGCAGCCTTGTTATTTTCCATTCTAGGGACAGCACTTCTCACCATAAAACTTTATCCAATTTTACATCTGGAAAGTTTTGTTATACATTTTCTTTGCTCTTTAAGAAACCATTTTTTTGAGATCTATCACATGCAGAACAGGAAAGATACAAAGATTGTAAACCTTAGTTCCTGGTTAATCCCATTCTGTAATCATGAAGAATGCATTAGCCAAATAACCAAAAAAAAAAAAAAAAAAAAAAAATACTTCTCTTGGTTACCACTAGAATTCATTACTTTTTTTTCTTTCTATTATTGTCATCCATTTCTATAGGTGTCGAGATTATTGTTACTTTCCCAAGAGATGTTCATCACCCCCAACAAATGAGCCAAGAAGATTTAAAGGAAAACGAGTAAGGAAATGTTAGATTGAAATTTAAGTATGAAATGACACTTGTGTGGTAACCTACATTTTTCATAAATCAACCCCAAAGAAAAGATCTGAAAGCAAAGGTCAAAATAAATATTATTGTGGCAGTGCCAGATAAACATTTTAGGCTTGGTGGGCCATATGGTTTCTGTTGCAATGATTCAGCTCTGCAATTATATCTAGAATACAGCCATAGACTATTTGAAAACAAATGGATGTGGCTTCAATTCAATGAAACTACAAAAGGAGGCCATAGTTTGCTTCCCCTGCATCAGTGCTACTTAGAGTGTGGTTCTGAGCTCCTTCCATCACCAGTCCATGATGAAGTCAGTATAAACTTGAAATTTTAAATATTTAAAAAGTTGTATAGCAATTGATTAAGTGGTGTTATGGTCATGGATCTGATAGTGAAAAAATTGGGGATTATATCTGTTTTTGATTTTCATTTCATTTTCATAGTAAATCACTTTTACTATGGTCTGGAAAATTTAAAAACTGGACTTCACCAAAGATAGCTTGAGAAGCACTGGGTTGGTTAATGCCTTTGGAGAAGTAAGAGGGTACATCCCCTATGCCTGCCCTTTGCCCCTCTACTTCTCTGCCCAAGGGAACAGAGACTGGGGAAACTAAAGTGTACAAAGCAGAGGGTAGACAAGTCAGGGAGTGAGTAGAGGAGGAGGGTGAAGAGGGCTTGTCCTTTCAGGAATACAGCCATCCTACTCAGCAGCACCATTGGAAATAGTTCTTCAAACTTTCTAGTGATGTCAGCCTGGACTGAGCACTGGGAATCCAAAAGACGTGGGGAACAAATTTTAAACCAAATTGTTTCCTCCCCCTTTTAGTCAGATAACCTCAGTGCATCAGGAATGGGCACAAGCACATTCTGTTTCTCTTCCAAATGAAATTGAAATGATGGACTTCAAGACAAAGATGCCAACTACGCAGCCTTTGCTTCTGAAAGAGAAAAGTTCCAAGGAGCCCTATGATGAGAACTTGGGCATTTTGATGCCAAGACCTTGCTTGGAACCAAACATCTCCAAATCTGTAGCTAGAGAAGATGTCCCTCACTTTCTGAAAGGCCAGCAAGGAAAATCTGAAGGTGAGTCCATTTAATCACACAGCAATTTCTTTATTTTTCGTTCAGCAAACGTTTATCTTCTTCTTGAGTGTTTGAAAATCTTTACTGTGAACTCGTATTCGGTTGGTGTTTATTTGTGGACATCTTTGAGGCCCCCACTGAGGATGCTTTCCTCCAGGATTTGAGTTTACCTCTCTATCCAACCCAAGACTTAGTTACCAGATAGCAGTCCTGATGCCAGCATTTTCCCTTAGGGCAATGCTATCTTTTATATTTGCTTACCACTGTCCCAAACCAATCGGCTTAAACAATGCAGGGACAAACATGTAGTCTAAAAAGATGCATATGTTGACTTATTGCAATGAGTGAGATCGCACAGCAGGGCAACTGTGAGGCATCTCACCAAACAAGGGAAAAAATAAAATTATTATTCTAAAACTTGGGGGGATGGGTAGAGAGATTAAGTGAAATTTAAATGAAGCAATGTGTTTTCTTTAATTGGGGTAAAATGTGCATCACTTAAAATTTACTATTTTAACCTATTTTTAAGTGTACAGTTTAATGGCAATAAGTACATTTACATTGTTGTGCCACTGTCACCAGTGTCCATTCCCAGAACTTATTCATCTTGCAAAACTGAAGCTCTATATCCATTGAGCTATAATTCCCATTCTTCTCTTCCCTGTAAACTGGTGGCCACCATTCTACTTTCTGTCTCGATGAATTTGACTATTCTAGGTACTTCGTAGACAGACGCAGAGTCTTTTTCCTTGAAATCAACCAAGTTAGCTCCAACTCTCAGCAGTCCCACTTCAGCCTCTTTCTTGCCGCCCTTCCTTAGCAGTACAATAAACTTTAGCGCTATTAAACGGCTTCCATTCCCAGAACAAATACTTAAATATTTGCACATACTGTCTTTTTCTGCTGGAACATTATGCCATCCTTTGGGTGTCACTTGAGATACAACTTCCTCTGGAAAGTCTTCCTGAACTTCTCAAAGACTGGATGAGTCGTTATTCCTTTGGACTCCCATAGAATCCTGACCTTATCTACAACATAACACTCATAGGGTTGAATTGTCACTATTTGTTTGTGTGTCTGTCTTCACCAGATTACAAAGGCAAAAACCATCACACCTCCAAGCACCTACCACCAAGTCTGGCACCTAACTTTAAAAAAATGTATATTGAATTAATAACAACAACGATAATCATTTATTTAGTGTCTACTATTGCAAGGCACAAATATCCACTGATATAGGTCATATTAGCATACTTGTTTTAGAAATGAAGAAACTGAGGCCTAAGAAGTTTAAATTAAGTGTGTGCCCAGGTCACATAGCTTGTGAATTACAGAGGCTGGGTTCAAGCCTGGACCACTTGTCCCTGAAGCCAGCATGCTTAAGCAACATCACATCATCTGTATTCAGAGCTCATACCTTCCATCTGAGCTCCACTTTATCTATGAGGGAAAGAAAGGATAAACATATTCAGTCTTGTAGATGGTTAAGAGAGAAGAAGGAGAAGTTGGTGCAGGTACCAACAGGAGGGAATGTGGATGGAGAAACTGAGTTGCACATCTTGGAAACATTCTCTTCTAGCCCAACCACAGAGAGAATCTTGAAGATATAAGAAAAATAACTATGTATACCTAGACAAGAATAAACTTGGTTGAGTCAGTTTCCTGTAATAGGAGCTGCTCCGTAGGTGCTTTGATCTTGTCTGAAAATGAAGGCCAGTGTTTGCCCCTTCCCTTTTCTTCTTTATATAAATGCAGTTTTTAAAAATTAGATAATATATGTCGATTAAAAAATGTCAGAAAAGACAGATGAGCAAATATAAAAAATAGAAAATACAAATAGTATTCCAAGACCACTTCTTCTAGAATGTACTGTCATATTTCTAAATAACATATTTATAATGATATTGTTTGATTATTAGATTTAGACCTTATCTATTAGGCTTGAACACTCTTACATTACTCTCCTCACACACAGGCGATTCCCAAGCTTCTCAATGTGTCAGTAAGCCTTTTCACTTAATCTTCTTATTTTCACTCCAGAACCCCATTTCTGCTCTCAGCTATTTCTAGCTCCTTAGCATCTTTGTTTCAAGCTCTCCAGAGAGTAAACTTCCAGCCATCTGTGAGGAACGGAGAAGAGCAGCTCCTGACCAGTGGGGCAGGGCAGGGAATCTGGAGCCTACTCCTTACATAGGTTAACAAGAAATCCCTTGTGTTCAACCTCACCTGCAACTCCACCTTCAGTGGTACTTGATATCTTCAATTCCTGCCCCTTTCTGAATTTCTTATTTCTTGTTGAGTTCTCTCCCCTGCAGGTGGTGAGCAGAATAGGGAAAGCTGACAACTAATCAGTTATTATTCACCTATACAGTTTTCACTGTCCAAAATTTTGTTGGCATTGCTCATTTGCAGTTTTATCCTCTGGGTTTTTGTTGTTCTTATTTACATCTATTAAATTCCTTTACTGTCATTTTAGTGAAATTTGTGACAAGAGTGGAGAAAAGCTTGTACATTCAATCTTTTTACACATTTTAAAAGGCTTTCAACATATATTGCCAAATTACCTACCAGAGAGATTTTACATCTGCTATCTCACTGGGAATGTTTAAGAGTGACTTTCTAGCTCACATCATTCCTTACCAACACTGAATATTATATGTCCAAATATTTATAATAATACCTGAAAGTTTTTGTTTTTAACTCAGGAGGTTATATATGTGCACCCAACTAGAAATTATATTCAGTTGTGTTTCTGGTATTAACTTGTAGTATCTTTTCAACAAGAAATCTTAACCTCTGGAATATGATCTTTAGGAGGGCAAGGATTTTGTTTGTGTTCACAACTGTATTACCATCTTCTGGGACAGTGTTGGCCACTCCATAAGCACTCAATAAATATTCATGGAATAAATGCACAAAGAATTGAGGGGAGGTGCCTTGGCCAGCTATAGCTAAGGGGAATGCCTGTGTCACTCCAGCTGGGATCCTTATCTTAGGTGATGATCTTTCACTTAAGAATGGCCTCTTTACCTTTGTTACATCTTAAAGAGGTCTGTTTCTAAGTGAAATTTCAAAATGGCAGCCTGTGGCTAATATGGACCCACAAACATGTTTTGTTGGGCCTTCGAAGCATTAAAAGAAGGGGGTGGGAGGGAGATTTGACATAAAATCTCCAGCTTTCTGGCTTCTCTTGACAATTGGGAGATCTAGCAGTGATGGATTACCCATCTGGAATGGGCAACATAGTTAGAACTTGGTAATGTATGTCCCTTTAGTTGGGGCACATGATTTCAGTTTACCACTATCTTCACCTGTTCTACTTCATCTATTTATGCGACCTGCTTTGACCCTGACTGAACACATTGACATTTTTGGCTTCAGTTTGAAGCTGTAGCAGTGACTGGAGTTTTAGGGACCATTCTGACTTTGGGTAAGAAGACGACAACTAGTTTTTACATTACCTAGTAAATCTCATCTTCCCCTCCCCCACACCTCCCTTCAGAATTTATGATCTATTCCATGTTAGAGTTCAAATGACTGTTGGGAGATAATTATATATGAAGATTTTCAGATTTCTGCACATTCTAGGCTTTATGAGCAAAGAAGCACTAGGAAACTGGGTTAGAAGATGACTGAATGGTAAACATGTCTTAGAAATTAGAAGTAGTGTATTCCTTCAGAGAGTTCAGAGGCTTATTTCTCCAAGAGTGTTTTGCTTATATTATAGGGTAATAAAACCCAGAGACACATTTCCCCTCTCCCCTGGATACATTTGCTTACATGTCACAGTAAAGGGCTCTCTTTCTCAAGAGGGAAACATGGCTTGATATGCCAAACCCCATATATAAGCTCTGAGTCTCATAATTTCAAGGTTCATTCCTATGGTGCAATCCTACTGCATGTGAAGGTAAATATCTGGCTTTTAGTGCATTGCCCTGTGTGGAACTGGGGTGTGGGGAACTAGTGCTATGATGCCTCGTGAATAATAAGTGCTCTGTTCTCTGATCTAGAGATCTCATGTTTCTTGCCAGAATATAAATATAAATGTAATATAAATATATATCAACATATACATAACATACATGTATATGAGAAACAACATTATATATAACACAACAATCTCTTTAGTGGAAGTAGCCTAAAGATTTGTGTAATCGTACCATAATACCTACCTCCATATGCATTACA
Source organism: Eidolon dupreanum (assembly GCA_028627145.1). Lineage (NCBI taxonomy): Eukaryota > Metazoa > Chordata > Mammalia > Chiroptera > Pteropodidae > Eidolon > Eidolon dupreanum. The sequence goes on along the minus strand of CM053503.1, from coordinate 95,926,647 downwards.
CCTGGAGTAACTCTTAATTTTGACTTTTTCAAACCTCATCACTAAGATAACTCCATCCCCAAACTCTGGCATAAGGCTGTTGTGTTCACTCTATTACCAAGAATATCTCATTTTAGTCATTCCCTGTGGCTAAAAACATAGGGAACCTATAGATTAAACTTTGGAAACTACCAGCAGGCCTTTCACTCTACATATTTTCTCCTTTTCACGCTACATACTCTTCCCCTTTCTCACTGTATGTCCATATCAAAGGAAATGGGTTAACGTTGTCTTTTAAATTATAACTCACATGAACTAAAAAATGATATATAAACTGAATTCCCTCATTGTCCCTCTCAGTGTTTCTCTTGGTATTCTTTACTCTGTCTCTTTCACTGTCCCTCTCACTCTCTGCCTCTGAGAGGAGACCCCACTCTGTCTGTAGAATGTTACCTCTTTTCTAATAAACTTTCCTTTTGACTCTAAAAAAAAAAAAAGAATATCTATTTTTTATTATTTTTTCTTGTTATAGAGTTTTCTACCTCTGATATGAAGTACAGTTGCCGAAGAATTGAGGTAAGATTAGTTTTAGTGTTATTGACTTAAGAATTAACACTAGAGAATTTGTATTGTTAAAGACAAACTCTATCATAGAACTTAGAAACAAAATCCTCAGCCATTATATCTTGGAAAAACAACTTACATATAGTTTATAGAGTAGCAAATAATTTCTGGAGAAATTATACCTTGCCATGTACACTTCTTTTCTGGGGTATTTCTTGTTCTCTACATAATGAGGTGAGTAGATCTCTTAGACATATTTTAATTTGCTCTCTTATAACATATCTAGAAATTAGGTCATTTTTTTTCTCAGTGGCAGAAAGATTTTCCTAGTTGTCTAATTTATAAGTAAAGCATTTAGAGGGATCCTTGCAATCCTCTCAACTTTCCAACTCTTCTGCATCTAGGAGCCTTGGAGAAAATGCATAGGTACTGCTTAGTGTTGTAAAGAGGAGTTAACTGGCCTAAAAAAAATTAAGAAAAACAAAAAGGCTGCTATTAGGGAGATGTTTAAGCTCTGAGAGAACCCGTTTTTTTCCCTGTTGCTTTTGAGGGATGGAAGAAAATCATTCAGGCAATAAAACTGGGAGAAGAGGGAGGTTAGAACTGCATCTCACTTGATTCTAATGCTTAAGTTTCTAGTGTCAGGTTCCTTTTCTTTTCCTTCTTACACACAGGTGGCAATAGAATGAAAATGAAACAGAGCTCTTAATTATCAGTCAAGATTCAGCCCATAAATATTCTGATACAATTAGGTATTGAATCTATATACTCAGGAAAAGGCCTCAATGAAAATAAGCATAAAGTTAAAGAATTTATAGCTTAATGACCAGAAAGCTGAATATTATATGTTGGGTTACATTGACCTCTAGAGGTTGATAATAAAAAGTAGCTTAGTTTGAAAATAGTTGGAGGCAAAGGAAAATTTAAAACTATCATTGTATAAATGTGTTCTAAGTAGGAATTTTAAAGGTCTTAGATCAACTCTATGGAATGTAAAAAGAAAAGAGAGAAATAAAATGTCTCATCCTAAATTTTTAAATTTTACATTATAGAGCCTTTCTTTTAAATATATAATCATGAATCTTTATATCTATAATAATCTTGTTTTTTAAAAGTATTGTTTTACTTTGGTTCTAAAAAAAAAAACTGGGAATGAGATTTTAGCTTTTACAATTGTGATCTTCAGGATATCTTTGTACTTTCTAAGTACAAGGCTTTCCTAAAGAGAATCTTAGAATCTCTTCAGATTGCTTTAAAACAGTTAACGTGAAATGCCTATATATTTCTGTATTCATTAGCTTTTTCTCTTTCCTTTTAGTTCTCTCTGCCACCATTGTCATTCTTGCCCAAGAGACCAGGTCTCCTTACTATCCCTCAAAATCACAAGGATCAAAAAGAGAGAGAAAGAAATATTCCAGGCCTCATATCCTTTGTGCCTAAGCTCTCAGAGCCTGTTAGTCGATCTGATGAGTTTAGACCATCAAACAAGCAACAGGAAGCCCCGTTTAAGGTTTTCGTGGATCAGACTGTCAGGTCTTCTGATAACTCTATTTGGTCCAGAAACATGTGCTCTTTTTGGAAGGCTAACCATCACAGACAATACCTGGAGGTGGAGGAGAATGGGAAATCTAAGGTAACCGAAAGATGTGACAAAAGTCAAATCTCTCACTTTGAAAAGGGGCAGTCTTTGGTGTCCTTTAAAAATTTTAAGGAAAGAAATGTTCCTACAAATAGGGAAGTGAATATTGACTACCATGGTAGTGAAATGAAAAAAGCAGAAGAGAACTCTCAATATCTTTCATTAGGTAAGAAAGAGGGTTCTGTAGCCAGAAGTTTTGAACAAAGTTCAGAAGTTGGATGTACCATACAAATCAAGGTCCAAGAAGACCAGCATTCAGAAATAACTCTAAACCAGGATAAAGAGACTAGAAATGATAAAGCTGATTCAAAAAGTGCTTCAGTACATAAAAGTGAAGTAACTGAGCCAAACCACACTTTAAAAGAGTTTACCATACTTAACAATTTATCCCATGTAGTCCCTGATGGCCCCACTGAAAAACTCCCAGAAGGTCATAGTGGCATGGAGACAAACATAAAAATATCAATAGCTGAGGCAACAAAACCAGAAATAAATGGGATGGTGCCTCTTATCCACATCACTTTCCCTGGAGATGGTACTCCCAAGGAACCAGCAATGGCCAAACCAAGCCTCCAAAAAAGAAAAGGCACCCTTCACAATAACAACAGCTTCAACGTACTTGCACACCAAGACAATGACAGGCATAAGATGAAAACCCATAGAAATCAGTTGGATCCAAAAACCAAGAACAGTAACAGGAAACCTCAGAATTTCATGATTTCCATTGAAAGTTCCATTAAGCCTACCATGCATAAAACCAGCATAAAAACTCAAGTTTTCCCTGCTTTGGGGCTTGTTGACCCCAGACCTCAGCAATCACCAAAATTTCAAAGGAGAATGCCACAGACAGAAAAGAAGCAATCAGCTTACCGGGCTCTGAGCCCTAAAAAGCAGTCATTTCCTTGCATCTGTAAAAATCCAGGAATAAAAAAGTCTTCAGTTTCTCTCCCTGTTCAATCAACAGAACCAAGACTAAATTACCTAGATCTTAAGTATAGTGACATGTTCAAAGAAATCAATTCAACTGCTAATGGACCTGGAATCTATGAAATGTTTGGGACTCCTGTTTATTGTCACATGCGAGAGGCTGAACGGCGTGAAAACAAATATTATCGAGAGATATGCTCAGCTCCATCAGGCAGATGTATCACCAATAAATGCCGGTCTTCACACAGTGAGAGGAGCAGCAACAGCAGAACAAGACTTTCTCAGAAAAGACCACATGCTAAACCCCCAAAGGCTTTGCTTGGAATTAAACAAAAGCACAAAAGTTTAATTTCTAAAGAAAAGGTTTGTAAGGTTGTAGGTAGCAACCTACAAGACATTGAAAATGGTGGTGGTGTTTCAGAACCTGAGTGGCAGATAACGTTTTCAGGAAATGACTTTCTTTCTTCTGAAGATGAAGTTCAGCCCATTAACTTCGCTCAGATTCATGAGCAGTCCACTGAACAGAACGAATCCCTTCCTGTGTCAGATTTGTCCATTGTTGAAGAAGTCTCTATGGAAGAATCTGCTGATGAAGGAGACATTTCTAACAATCAGATACTTGCCATGAGCCTCAGAGATCTGCATGAACTTGAAGACGTACATCACCAGATGCACCTTTCAGAAAACAGCTGGGCAGTGCCCAGTGAGAAGAGTTCCAACAAGCATGTACTACAAGAAAAGCAGAATACAGCATCTCTTGGTAAAATACATGCCAACCAAATTTTAACTAATGATGTAGAGTTTGATAGTGTTTCAGATAAGTCTAAAACAGTTATGAACTTCTCTTTCCAAGAGAAACAAGGAAGAGAATCTTCCCAAGTATATCAACATTGGTCACATTCTTTGGATCAGGATAGTTTAGCTAGTAAGTCAATTACACATCAAATGTTAGGAAAAACTTTAAGTGATGCAAATTCAATTTCCCAAGAAATTCTAGACTCTATAAAGAATGAAGAATTGACAGATGAACTATTAGGGTGTCTAGCTGCAGAACTATTAGCTCTTGATGAGAAAGATAACAACTCTTGCCAGATAATGGTAAATGAAACAGATCCTGAAAACCTAAATCTTGTCTTCAGTAGAAGAGGAAATACCATGCAAGAATTTGGGGGAGAAACGAATGTCGAAATGCAGGTTGGTATAGTTAGAATCAGTGATTCATTGGGGTGGGAAAGGATCTCGGAGACAATCAGGTCTCCTTATTTTCACATGATGAATCAGAAACCATAAACAATTAAATAATTTCATCCAGGTCCCATTGTTTGCTTGTAAGTTTGGAATCCAGGTCCTCTGGCTCTCAGGCTAAGAGATTTCCATTATGTTGCCTTACTTCTGGAAATTAGCCTGATACTGCAATAGTATCATTTTGAGTACATTAATATAGCAAAACTTTATTTAAATCAGTTAATATTAAATGATGATGAAGTTTTCAATCAACAAATATCAGCAGAGAGGTAATTATGGGTAACACATTGCTCTAGATAGTGTGTGAGATAGAAATTAACATGACCCCTGAAGTGGCTCACCATCTAGCTCACTACTTTAACACACAAACATTATCGATGCCTACTGTGTTTCTGGCACTGGGATAAGAACTAGAGGCATGGTGGGATACAAGATTTAGTCATTGTTCTCAAGGAAGCATAAGCTTTTAATCTGCTTGGCATGGGAGTAGAAACGGAAGAGAAGGATATCAACAGATAGTTGCATTTTATTCATTTTAGTTCTCACTGAAGAACACGAGCCTCTTGTTCTACTCATATTTTAAAGACAGAAACAATAGGTTTTGCCAAAATATTATTTATGGAGCATTAACTCAGTTTATATCACACTGTATCAAGATCTGAAATAATTATTTTAAATAGTCAATCAGAAGAATACGCTAGGTAAATAATTTTACCAAAACTAGGCTTATTGAGAACTTACCTCGTATGAGCAAGATGCATCATATTGTTGCCTTTATATGCTTCATAACAGCTCTATGAGATAAATGCTAAAGGTACTATCAACTCTCCATTTTGCAGATGAGGAAATTGAGATTTAGGAAGTCACGCAATTAGTGACTGGTGGGGCCAGGCATTCTCATTCCAGCCTCATGCCCTTAATCACATCATCATGATGGATTCTCCTTGTCCTAAAAAGCCAGTTCCACCTTCGTGGTGATCTTAGTCTCTGTTGGGAGGCAGATTGTGGTTTAGAGAAGCCTCCAGGTTAGGGTAGGAAATGAAGGTATGTGTATACCTGTGTGTCTAACTTGAGTCTACTACTCCGCCATTTCAAATGAATGGAAAACTAAAAAGCTAGTAAATATAATAAACCTGTAACCTCACCCTGCAATCATGGAGTCCAAACTGACCTTTGTGACCTTGTTTTTTCCAAGCAGCCCTTAAAATTTCAGTGTGGATAGAAACATTAGAGGATTGAGAGGAGGAACCCAAAGGGCTCTTTGGAGGCGTGCATGCTCATTCGTGAGGAAGGTGGCAACACAGGAAGTCTCATTTGTAAAGGGCCTTCACCATGCCTCTGCATTTCCATCATCATTTATTTTTAAGAACTAGTAGAGGAGATCAAAACAAAGCATTTTTGGTACTGATCAACCATTTGGGAAAGGTGGTCTAAGTTCTACAAAGACATACTTGTTTCCCGACTTGTAGGGCAAGGCTTCTAAAGTTTACTGTGAATGCAAATCTCTTAGAGATCATGTTCAAATGTAGACACCGATTCAGTATGTCTGGAGCAAGTCTGGAGTCTGAGATTCTGCATGTCTAACAAGCTCCCAGGTGATGTTGATACAGCTGATCTGCAGATTCTCCTTTGAGTGTCAAGGGTCTAGAGGACTGTGGATCTTCAGTCGATTGTACCTGGTCTTGATCACTAGACTTGCTTGTTATGGCTATGCATGCATATGTTAGAGAGAAAGTATCTACCAGTATGCATGATTCTGTGCAAATATTTATGTAAATGTATGCATATGTGCTTATGTATATGTGTGTGTTTGAGTGTATGTGTGTGTTATGGAAATAAAGAAAAGACAGAGGCCATTCAGAGCTCACTATAGCAAAGGAGTCAGCTACTATCACTTGCATTTGGCAGTGACTCAAAGGCAGGCAGAAGAGTAGGGAAGTTTCATAGTGGTAAAAAGGGAAGGTTTCAGGTATGACCTCATTGGAGGCTGCTGGCATGGGGAAGCTGCAGATAAGCTAACAAGAAGGGGCATCCTATGTGATTAGTTAAGGGCGCCTATTTGGCTTTCTCTAGTTAGCTGGTCCTAAGTTAGGAGAAAAGATGACTCAATTCTACTCTCCACCCCTTCTCTCCATCCCAATGACTCAGAATTTAATGGTGACTTTTCTTTTTGTCTCATTCTTCTAGAGACATAGTAATGGGCTCAGGATATATGACAAGGAGGAAATATTTTTCAATGAAAAGATATTTTCTGAAAATAGTTTAAAGTATGAAGAACCTGTCCTGTGGACCAAGGGTGAGATCCTTGGGAAGGGAGCCTACGGCACAGTAAGTTAAATGGGAATCAAGATGAAACCGAAAATCCCCACTCCCCCTCGACCCCTTCCTCTTCCTTAAACCTCTCTGTGAGCCCTCCCTCCCCCACTCTCCACAATTCTCTTTTACTTAGAACTCTTTTAGTTGGAAGTAACAGGAAACCTAAACCAAACTGGCTCAAGGAAAAGAACGTTAGCTACTTTATGTAACCGAAGGAGCTGAAGTTGGTCTGGCTCCCTGCACAGCTCATTTCAGGAGTCAATGTCATCATTCTCAGGTTTCATCTGGTGGGACAATAGCCATTGCATTTCTAGCCTCTCATTCTCCTAGGTTCAAATCCAATGGGAAAGAAGTCTCTTTGTTCAATAGCTCAGAGTATCTTATTAGAAGTTGGAAGAATCATTGCTGAGTGGCGAAACAAAAGAAGTTCCTTACTTTTGTGAATTGCATAAAAGATCACCTAAAGTCTTAGCATTTTAAATAGTGTTTACATAGACTGGTAAAGAAAAGACTGACCCCCCAGATATAACATGTTACACTTCTAGCTGGGTACATTTCAGGAATCAGTGAGAAGACAGGAAGACATGAAAGCACTGAAATTACATGACAGAGGTGGTTGCTGCATTGTTTCAGGACCTGCCTTCTTCTCTCTCCTTAGAAGTTTAGCACTGATAATATAGTGAAGAGTTCTCCCAAACCACCATTTCATGTAGTCATCATAGATATTTGTGAGGTAAGTATTGTCACCTCAGTTTTATAGATGTCACAAAGGTTATCCAACTTATCCAAAGTTACACCGCTGGGGAATGGTGAAGCCAGGATTCTAACCAATCCAGGCTTCTTGATTCCAAGCCATTATGATATCCATTCACTGTGCTTCTCATCCTCATCTTGGCTCCACTGAAACACTGGATTATATTTAATCATAAGATATTGGTTTGCTTCTAGGTATATTGTGGTCTAACTAGCCAAGGACAGCTAATAGCTGTAAAACAGGTGGCTTTGGATACCTCTGATAAATTAGCTACTGAAAAAGAATACCGGAAACTGCAGGAAGAAGTAGATTTACTCAAAGCACTGAAACATATTAACATTGTGGCCTATTTGGGAACATGCTTGGAAGAGAACACTGTAAGCATTTTTATGGAGTTCGTTCCCGGTGGCTCAATTTCTAGTATTATAAACCGTTTTGGGCCATTGCCTGAGATGGTGTTCTGTAAATATACAAAACAAATATTACAAGGTGTTGCTTATCTCCATGAGAACTGTGTGGTACACCGAGATATCAAAGGAAATAATGTTATGCTCATGCCCACCGGAATAATAAAGCTGATTGACTTTGGCTGTGCCAAACGTTTGGCCTGGGCTGGCTTAAATGGCACCCACAGTGACATGCTTAAGTCCATGCATGGGACTCCATATTGGATGGCTCCAGAAGTCATCAATGAGTCTGGCTACGGAAGGAAGTCAGACATCTGGAGCATTGGGTGCACCGTGTTTGAGATGGCCACAGGGAAGCCCCCACTGGCTTCCATGGACAGAATGGCAGCCATGTTTTACATTGGAGCACACCGAGGGCTGATGCCTCCTTTACCAGAGCACTTCTCAGAAAACGCTGCAGACTTCGTGCGTATGTGCCTAACCAGGTAAGAAACTGAAAGCAGGAGGAAGAGGATAAATTCCCAGAGATTTCAAGCAGTTGACATTTCCCTCACAATCTATGGCCATGTAAAGCTTTGCTTGTGATATGAAGTTAGGTAGGGAGTGATTGTGTGTTGAAAGGAATGATCATTAGCCATGTCAGGTGATTGTGTTCCTTGTTGTATCAGGGTATAGGGGGATAATGCTTCAAGTAGAAAGTGCCTCAATTAAATGTATTGATGAGGTCCTAACACTTCTCCAAATTAATGGGCATACAAAAATTGCTAAAGGTCTACTTATTTACCAATGGAACATCTTCCCAGGGCTGGCCAAGGTGAAATGACATCATCTGTGCTTAGGTTTCCCTTTCCTAAGCTGCCTTCCCTCTCAAGGAACTAGTCTTTTAATTTCCTTCCTAAAACCAGCTCTCAGGAAAGGATGTGAGAAATGTATTCACATCGAGGGATTGATATAAATTGACTGATTGACTGATGACTGATATTTAATATATTGATCCCTTCAGAAATATTTGCATTTAAAGTGAGGGTGAACATTTGAGCCAAAGGAACAAATCTCTAATTGGAACATTTCAAACATCAGGTGAGAGTATTTAGGGAAGCAGAAAACCCCCAGAAAGTACCTGTTTTCTCCAGTTCTGATGCCCATTGGTATTGATGAAATACACTTCTGGGTAAAATGTTAGACCTTCAAGGAATTAGAGAGATTACCCCCTTGTATGGTTTTCAAATTTTTCTCAGCTAGTTACTTTGTTTATACAAAATCTTAATTCAAAAAATAAAACATAAAAGTGGAGAGATGGTTCTGTTTAAAATGTGTATGAGTATGTTGGGAGACTCAAGAGTAGGATAGGGGTGCTGGAGCTCACACACCAGGCCTCTAGGATGATGTAGAACAGCCTAAAATCTACCCACCTAGTGAGGCTCAACACTCAAGAGTAGGATAGGGGTGCTGGAGCTCACACACCAGGCCTCTAGGATGATGTAGAACAGCCTAAAATCTACCCACCTAGTGAGGCTCAACATTTAGATGCAATACAAGACAAGGAATGCTTGAGGCCCAAACACAGTCTCTTTCAAGGAATTGAGCTTTCTTAGTCCTAGATAAAAAATTCCAGTGCCCCAGATTTCAGCAAGCACATATGGCAATCTCCAACATCCAGGGGGTTTATTCTGTCTTTCTTAATGAATCTCAGAACCCACGGGTCTCCCTGTCTCCTCCCAGCATATATGTATCAGCCTGTCATGGTTGACTTTGAGGGATCATGGAAATCCAGGGCAGGAACATATATCCCAGAGGTGCAGTTCTGGGCACTCCTAGATGCAGAGACACTATAGGTGTCCAGTATTGATTTTGCAGGCAGAACCCTAGGCACAGAGCTGCCCCTTCTTCCTCCGCAAAACCATGAATGGAATGTAAAGGTGTTATGAATATCATATGGACGGTGGTTATGTGCCAGATAATATATGTTTGGACATTAGGTTGGGAGATTGGCCTTAGCTCTTAGAACTACTGTCGTTACTTTGTTCTGAATTGAACAATTATTATTGATCCACAGAAATTATTTGCTATTCCCATTTTTTCAAGTTGTCATTACTCATGTGTACGAGCACATGTACACACAGAGATTTAAAGAAAAAGGGTAGAATCTTTTTTATGGCTCTCCTTTTGAACCATTGCTTCATAAACTCACACCACTAATAATGAATTAATAGGTTGTTGTGAAGGTTAAGTGAAATGGTGTATGCAAATTGCTTAGCAGAGTATGAGGTACATAATTAGAGCTCCTTGTAATTGTACGGGAGACTGGTAATATACCTTACCTAATTTGTGTCATATACAACCATATCCAATGGCAAAAGCCCTAAGGATTATAGAATCTTGCCTGCTGTCTATGACATACTCCTTGGAGTGTAGCTAGTGAGAAATGAAGGGGTAAGTCACTCTTAAAAATTCTGAAGTAGAGATGATGAGGTATGGACTAGGAACAAAGATCGACTAGAACAGAAGTTAATTTCAGGGAGCAGTAAGAAGTAAGCATGGGCAGGAAAGTTTCTATGGGCAGGCTGGAAGTTCTGGGAAGACAGCCCCCAAGTTTAGCTTTGTTGCAAAAGGCAGTGAAGAGTAGGAGACTGCAAAATATTTTGGGTAGAGGATGCCACAAAGAACAGTGTCTTTGGGAAGGCAGGTCAGATGGTAGTGTACTGAAAGACCTCAAATAGAGGCTGCTTGAGATTAGAAGGCCATGTGGGAATCCAGAGCTCGAACTTCAATGGTGGTGGAAGCAGTGGGGCTGTAAAGAGGATTCCGAAACATAACTGGTGATGGAGGATGACAGGATTTTATGGTTTTGGGTCTGGAAATGAAAGGAATTATAATAAAAAGTTGTGGAAGAGGAACAGGGGAGGAAGTTGAAAGAGGGTCCCTTTCATCTAAGAAAACATCTGAAGCTATGGAATTGAAGCTCAGGAAAGCAATTAAGGTTGGAGGTAGGTATTTGAAAATCATAAAGCTGGTAGCTATAGTCGTGAAAAAACTAGAGTGCTGAGGATAATGTTTCTTTTTTTTTTTTAATTAAGTTTATTGGGGTAACATTGGTTAATACAATTATATAATTTTCAGGTGTACATTATCATTTGACATCTGTATATTCTACTGTGTTTACCACCCAAAGTCCAGTTTCCTTCAGCTACCATATATTGGATCCCCTTTACCCATTTCACCCTCCCCCTAAACCCTATATTTGACCCCCTTTACCCCATCTACATCCTCCCTCCCCTCCCACTCCACTAGTAACCACTAGTCTATAGTCCACTGGTAACCAGTAGCCTATAGTCAATGTCCATGAGTCTCTGTTTGTCCTGCTCATCTGTTGTTTTTAGGTTTATATCCCACATATGATACCATGTATGTGATCTTCAACTTTTTGTCTGACTTATTTCGCTTAGCATCATTATTTTGAGATCCATCCATGTCATCGCAAATGGCAGTATTTCATCTCTTCTTATGGCTAATATTCCATTGTATATATGTACCATATCTTCTTTAGCCAGTCATCTATTGTAGGACACTTCAGTTGCTTCTATGTCCTGGCCACTGCTGCCATGGATATTGGTGTGCAAATATCTTTTCGGATATGGGTTTTCAAGTCTTTGGGGTAAATACCCAGTAGAGGGATTGCTGGATCATATGGTAGATCAATTCTTAGTTTTTTGAGGAACTTCCTGTTTTTCTTAGTGGCTGTACCAATTCACAGTCCCACCAGCAGTATATAAGGGTTCCTTTTTCTCTGCATAGAGGATAATGTTTTTTTAAATGCATATAGGTAGAGGGTGGTCAGGAGAGGGGAGGTAGATGAGGTAAAGAGGGTCAAATATAGGGGGTAGGAGGAGGGTGAAGTGGGTAAAGGGGATCAAATATATGGTAGCTAAAGGAAACTGGACTTTGGGTGGTTTAAATTTTCTTTTTATCACAGATAATAAATTTTTAAAAAATAAAATACATATAGTATCTAGCACATAACTGGAAAAGAGGGAGGGAGTGAGGTCAAAAGAGAAAGAGGGAGGGGAAGGAGTTGCCCGTAGGTAGAAGAAAACCCAAGAGAACAGTTTCTCCTGTGTAAGCAAAGAACGAGGAGGGACAGTGAATACTCCAAATGCTACAGAGATGACAGGAGGATGAGCTCATTAAATTTAATTTTCATGAGAAGGTCATGGTTAATTTTGAGAGCAATTTCTATATAGAGAGGAGTGAGTCAAATGGTTAAAGATTTAAGATAATGAATGTTGAAAAAAGTCACTATGTTAAAAAAAAGTCAGTGTTTGTTCGTGTTACGGAAATTCGTCAGGAATAGAAGAAATAGGGAATGATAGCCAGAGTAAGGAAAGGAATTTTGGAGAGGAGAGATTACTGAATACTTTGAAGGCAGAAGAGCGAGCCTGAAGGAGATTTTTATTTCAAAATGATTTATAATCACATTCTTCTAAAAAGTATTGTATTTCTATTTTCACCTAGATTATTCCTGGTGGTCATTTGCTTCCAAAATTATCCAAAGATAGCCAATTTAACCAAAAGAATGCCTTTGGATTAGGTCATTGCAGATAACTATTGACTGGTTTTTAGTTCATTGATTGGTTCATTGGCAAAAGTTTTTTGATTTAAGGGAAAAAAACAAAACCACAATTGTACTAATTGAGCAGCTGTCTCCCTTTACTTTATTCTCTTCCAAGAGTGCCCAAAACGGGATTATTTCAATTAATCACCAAAGCACATTCAAATGTCTTAACAGCTTTTCAATTCTAGATTCCAGTGCCTCAAAATTTCAACCCTTTTCCTGTTCAGAAAAAAAAAAGTGCAGCTCACTGCCTGTGTTTATTTAACATTATGTATAGGAATGCTGTTTTCTAGGATTTGGCACTTTCAGTGACCAAACTACTAAAAACAGAATGCTATAAATAGAATGATGTCATTTGCTTCCAAGGACTATCAATATACTAGAGCGATGCAAAAATAATAAAAACAAAATATTTCATGGCAAACTTTGGGGGTAAGGTTAGGACTGTAATCTGCGAGTTATCTCGGGGTAAATGCTGCAGCCGCTGTGTCGCTGGCAAGTATTCTCAAGGTAAACGAGAAAAGAGTTAAAAGTAAATTTAATGCTAATTAAAAGTGCATTAAGCTATACATCTAAGTGGAATTTTACTTGTGTATAAATTATACCCCCCCCAATTTGAAAAAAGCCACAGTGGAAAAATAGGACCTACTTTTTAATCACAATGGCTACAATTTTGGGAAAAATTACCATGTGCCAGACACTATTTAAAAGCTGTATCAACATTCTTTAATTCTCTTAGAGAGTTATTGTTATCCCCATTTTACTGTTGAGGAAAGAGTTTGAGTCACTTGCCTAAGATCACACAGCTGAAAACTGGAGCGTGGAGTCAACCATCTGTTTGACTGGCAGAGTTTGTACTTTCATTTTAACATAGGCATTTTGAGTCAAGTAGACCTAGTTGGGAGGCACATTATTGGGTGTTGCTTCTACTAATGTGTTTTTCCCTTCCTAGGGACCAGCATGAACGACCTTCTGCTGTTCAGCTCCTGAAGCACTCCTTCTTGAAGAGAAGTCATTGAACATACATCAAGATTTTCTTTCCAGTTTTATTATAGATACTTTGTTATTGCTTCATTGTGGGAATGATGGTTAAGGGACCTTTGTCTACTGGAAAGCCAATCTTACCCGATTTAACCAGATCCTACAGTGTCATTAACTGAAAAAGTTTGTTACATATTAGTCTCCTCAAGCTTCAGGCACAATTACTCATGTACATGAGAAATTTTTCTTAGTAACAAGAACAGCACTTCCAGTGTTTACAGTTTTGACTACCCAGGAACTATAATCTTTGTTGCTTACAAAATATTTTTTATTTTTGGCCTGTCAATTTTAACATTGTTAGTTTAAAATAAATTGCAAAAACAAGAAAATTACATTCTCTTGCTTGGTGTGTAAAGACACGTACTTAATTTTTACAAAGGGGACTTAAGGAAAGTGAGAAGTTTAAAGCAGGGGATGCTAGATTACTTTGGTGGCCATCTTAAGCTTACAGATTATAGGAGCTTCAAGATTAACAGAAGGGCTAAGGGTCAAGGTATTTTACTGTCAGAGGGTCCCCGGTCTTCTCAGAAGCCTCCACCTACAAGAAGCTGGGTTATTTAAGGTAGCTTCATAAACCTCAGGCTGCTTTCCCTGTAATTTATGGTATTTGAGGTCTTCACTTATTTGCAGAGTGAATTAGGTCATTACCACATCTAGAACTAGCTAAACCTAAATCGGTTGGATAAAGGGAGAGCGGTTCAGCATAAGAACTTTTTCAGGGCACTTTGCTCAGTTCATCTGAATGGACATCCCCACTTTCATTTCTGAAACATTGGTACACCTCACAAAAATAAACATGGACAAGTTGTCAGAATTATTACAAGCCCTTGTTTTAAGTTTGTGGATTAAGCATTTTTTTAAGCTTTCTACCACTGTTGACTTCACCCATCTAAATTTCATTGACACCTATTGTTTTAAGCTTTATCTATAGACTTTAAAAAAAACTGGCTGCTATCATTTTCAGATAGTACAACTCCAAACTAACTTAAGGTGTAGTCTATAATACCAGTTGTCAGGCTTTGTTAAAATCCAGTTGCTGCCTAAAGCTTTTGAGAAATAAATGTGAAATCATGCAGTCCAGTTGAGGTGAAACATTTTACTTTGGCCATCGTGTTTAGATGAGTCTTCATGGGTATGCCTTCCCTTTCTCTCCAATTGGTAGTTCTTTTCTCATATTTGATAGGAATTTAAGGGATACATCCCTTATTTTACTACAGGCATACCTCATTTTATTGTGCTTTGCTTTATTGTGCTTCACGGATTTTTTTTTTTTTTTTTTTTTTTTTTTTTTTTTTTACAAATTAAAGGCAAGGCCCTGCCTCCATTAGCAAAAAGATTACAACTCAGTTTATTGTGGTGCTTTGGAAGCAAACCTGCAATACCTCTAGTGTAGGCCTGCACTTGTCTATCAATATAACCTGAAACATCATTTTGGATCTTCAGTATTCTTTAAAATCTGAATGGTTAAATGTGATTTTGGAGCAATTAACTATTTACATTCAAGCCTATTAAACCTTATTCCTCATACTTACTGTACTTTGAAATTGTTCAGTTTAAAGCAGCCTACATAGAAATTTGAATTTAAAGTCTTGCCAGGTGATGTCAATTTGAAAATACATGTTGTAGGCAGTCTGCATCATCATTGGTCATCAACAGTTAAGGAGTCCTTGTGTATGGCATCACACTGTGAAAGTTAAAATAGCAAACGTTCTTGAAGAAAGGCTATATAGTACGTTGTCCTGTTGCCATGACTGCTAAAACTTGTGAGAAACTATGGCTGAATTCATCCCTAAAGCAGTTGCTCCTACAGATTACAACTTGAAAGACTGACTTCCTCAGGAGAATTAGATTTGGGGAGAAAAATGATGATGACAATTTGTATGGTCTATATAAATACATAAGCCTCTTAACTTTATAGCAATATAAATCCTCATTAGTGAGGTTCTACATTGCTTTGAGAGGTGGTGTTGAAGGGGACAAGCAGGTCATAATAACAGAGGTTAAACAAAAATATACAAATTTTTCCATTATACTGAAAACAGCAGGGGGGAAAAAGGGAACAATAGAGCAGGATGAATCACTAAATGGAATGACTAAATTTGGCCAAGTGGAATTACTGACTTTGTAACATTCCTAAATAAAACTCAACATATATACACTAATGAAATAAGCCTTTACTGGTGTTATATGACAAAAACAAACCTAACATGATTTCAAAACATTTATTACATTTAGGCTTAAAATGCATTTTAAAGGAAGTAACTTTTCTATCCTAGTTCTACTTTATTAAAGCCATTGCAAGGCTTCCATTTTCTAAGTGGCAGGTGCAAAAAATCTGGTGGGGGAGAGGAGGGAGGGTTGGAGAAGAGCAGCAATACTAAAGCAACTTATTATTAAATATTTTTTCATGGATAATTCTCCTTCCAGATAATTGCAATTACTCTTTCCTTTTTGTGGTGATGTAAGAGATTAAAACAGCAGGCATGTTGTGTTTAATGCACCTGGCTTTGCCTTCATCATTCCCTCTAATATCCAAAATACATATATCATTAGGATGCTCTCCCATGTCATCTATTCTTTTTAGCCTTCACCAATCACCCAAGCCTTAAACTTCATAACCCTATGAATAGGTACTATTATCAACATTTTGTAGGGAAGGAAATCAAGGCATGAAGTAAGTCACCCAAAGTCAACAGGGACAAAGTGGTGGGGCTGAGATTGGAATTTGCACAATCTGATCTGAGAGGCCACTCCTTGATGACATACGAAGTTACTCAGATCAGATAACTTAGAGTCCTTATTTCCCACATTTCCCAGGGACTCGAAGTTTTTTCTGATTCACATTAACAAGACATGTTAGAGCCTTGGATTTACGTTGTCAACATACAAATTTTATTAATTCTTTGTAATAGATACTGAGCTGAAATTCAGTGACTAAATGAATTCATGCCATATATATACATTCCTGTTTTGGCTTTTCTATCAGCAAACATCCTATTCAATAGACCTTCAGGGTTTTGAGTACATGCAGAAAATGAAATCTCAACCATTGCTGACAAAAAATGAGTACATGTTAAGTTTTTCAAACCAAGTGAAACTGCTTGAAAAACGCACTTTAAAAATAATAATGTACTCATTAACAAACAATAGACAAATCAAATTAAACCAACTGCTAAACAGTTTTTAAGTGAGGGTTCCTCTCAGAACTTGGAAATAAAGGAAACTAGAAAGCCCTCAGAATTCACTTTTGAGATTAATGGATCACAGTGAACGGGTCAAGTCATATTTATAAGAAGAAAATTACCCCTAGCCACACAACCTTAAACATATCTTGCTTACCAACCTAAAGAACCTGTCGGGTAGAACAGTTAGTGGTAAATTATATAGAACATAAAGAGGGATCATCGAAGCAAAAGCTGGCTGTGCCCAACTCTATATATTGTGGAATAAAAAATGGATGCATGGTATCAGACACTAACACTGTGTATTCCAGACCCAATGGCAAGATTATCACTACTGTAAAGATGTTTCAGAAGCAAACTTCTTACAAAACAAGCAAACTCCTGATTATTTGGTTTATATATGTCAGCTTACAGTGATCAAATTTCAGATATTAATGTAGCTGTGAATTCTCAAATTAACATATTGGTATAGTAACTTGGCATCTTAGGTCACTAGGGACAGAATGTGCTGATCTTCCAATGTAAAAATCCCTGTCTAAATCGACCTACCATAAACAAATGGGCACATGAGATTAGCAGGTATCATCCTATGAGCTCAGTTGATGCAAGTTTCCCTGAGTGTGGGATCTGTCGATGCTTCATCTGGGTAAAGGCAGTTTAGTGATTCCTGCCTCTGAAGAAAGCCTGAGAAACTGCTGAATCAAAAATTCTTCATAGCAAGAGCTCTCAATTTTTTCTCAGCAAAGACATAAAAATTACCTAGCAATTTAAGCACAACAGGAGGTTAGAAACAATTACTTTTTGTTTAGACAAAACTTGGGAATGATGAGATTACCTTGGGAATAGACTTTATAGATATTATGTTTAAAAAAATTTCTTACTTCCATAGTAAATGCAAAACCCTAAAATATCTAATCAACCAAGGGTACTTAAAGAGTACATAATAGTTATGCATATAAAAGCAGTGGTTTATTTTTAAGGTTGATTATGAAATAAAAATCAGCGATTTAAATTATTAAATAAAATTAAAAAATGTGCTAAAAATGCTTTGAAGGCAAGGCATTCAATTAAAAAAACATTTTAAATTTGGTGATCTAAAATTGACTTCAACTAGTCATTTCTTTAGTTTCAAGGGGTAAGGCTGGCCAAAAATTAAGATAGCCTACAAACAAGAGAAAAATTCTGAGATGTCCTAAATTAAATTACAGCAGGCCAGAGTGGGTGGGGGAGACGGGAAATTAATCAGTTAACAGAGCCTTGGGCCTATATCAACAAGACTACTCACGTTCTTAAATTTATGTTGAAAACTTTGAATTAACTTGCAGGTGGCTGTGTCTGTGGTTACCTAGAGAGAATAGCTAGCTGTTCACCAGGTGACACTTCATCTAGCTTACACATTAACAGTCTATACTGTTGTCAGTAACCAGTACAAAAGCAGTAAATACCTTTACCTTACAGGCTATGCACCTATCCCAGAAGCGTCCCCACTTTACCTTTTCCTGTCCCTTTTATCTACAGCCAATGTAAATTCTTTCAAAACAACTTCCATCTTTCTTCCCCAAACTCATTGTCTAAGAGCCTGTCAATCTCAGGATGGCAAACAAGTTTATCTTCTCCATCTAGCCCTGCTGCTGGTGGTTAAGACTGCATGCCCCAGATCTGGTCCTTACACTGGCTAGCATATTGCTCAATAAACCCTTTCAGAAAAATTTTTGGCATTGGAGGTTTTTAACATACTTGTAATCTGTTGGTACAAAGTAATCTAAGTATTCCTCATGAAATTCTGCATGAAACCATGCACTACAGGAGAAATTTTCTGACTTTTAAGAACTCGAATCAGAATAAACTGCATACCCAGAGGAAGGGCAAGATGCATCTATACAGACATTCAAAGATAAACCTAGGGCTGATTACATGACTTGTCAGTATTTAATTATCTGCAACAAGAAATGAACCTCAGGTTAAACAAGAAAAAGAAACGAGGACATTTCACAAGGTCTTACCATAAAAGATACTACTGCCAGTTTTGTAAAGCAGGCCTCCAAGAATATTTCTGTGAAAAGATACTCCTTTGCTTTGGTTCTGAAAATATTGTATTTTAAGACAGCTAAGGCAAATATTTAGGGGGCATAGCTCATATTGAAAGATTAGTTAAAGAGGTAGAAGTAAAGCTTTCTATGCAATGTGCTTCTGCATAAAGGTAACAAGAGATCTATGACCTAGGGAAAACACAACTAAAAAATGAATCACTCTTTTATAGGCTGTTTAAAGATAATGCTTTTTAATATTTCAAATATTTTAAAAAATCTCATCAAAAATGTATCACCTTAACAGTACTTTGCACATGTGGAATTTCATATCTAAATCTGATACTATTTTGGTTTACTTATGGCTACTTACAAGAAGACTCAGTAAAAATGTCCATTCGCTAGAGTCTTTTTTCTTTGGTTGAGCCTATTGGGACCAGGCTGATGAACTATTTTATGCAAATGAGATGGCTAAAGCAAATTCATGATATGAATTATAAGGGTTTTCATTTAATGGAAACGAAACTTAAAGGGATTTCCATATTTATCTCCACTGTGGTTTTGAAGCTAATATCCTGTTCAGAGGTTAAAGAGTTTGAATAGCTCACACAACCCTGTAAAAATTACAACTGGCTGCCCTTTAATAAATAAAATCATTGTAAAGATTTACATTTACAGAGTGAAAAGTGAATACATAGCATTTCAAATTCAATTTTGGAAGTACTAATCAGTACTGACCCATAACAATATACACTAACTACCTTTTAAACTGTCCATCATTAGCACCAATAAAGATTCAACAAAATTACCTTTATTCCCACATCTTGAAACAATTCTGCAAATTCTTTGTGAAGTTTAAGTATAGTCACAGACCTTAAATATTCACATTGTTTTCTATGTCATACTGAAAATAAGTTCACTACTTTTCTGGATATCCTTTACAAAATCTTATTAAAATTCCTGGTATTATCATCCCCAATTATACAGTAGCACAACCACCCCATGTAGTTTCACATGATAGCTCCTTAGAGGTTTCACATCTAAATTACCAAGAACAAAACCCTTCCCTCCCTCATTTTGCACTCAGCTTAATTCTACACTAGT
Organism: Eidolon dupreanum; assembly: GCA_028627145.1. Taxonomy (NCBI): domain Eukaryota; kingdom Metazoa; phylum Chordata; class Mammalia; order Chiroptera; family Pteropodidae; genus Eidolon; species Eidolon dupreanum. The sequence goes on along the minus strand of CM053503.1, from coordinate 95,906,850 downwards.
CCTTGGATTATGTACCACTGTTAAAGTATAACTGTATCAAAATTAGCATGTTTGTGGATACAATAATATGCCATACAGAACAACAAAGTTACAAGTAATGACAAAGATTACTGAAGTTATGCAAGACAAGAACAAATGTTAGGACATGCTAGTTAGGAAAAGTCCCTAGAAAGAGGCTCCTAGTATCCTAAATTCAAATAACATTGACGAAATAATAAACGATTATCTTTAAAAAATTATAAAGCTACTAGCAAATTAGGTAATTGCTAAATAAAAGTAGAGCACAAGATTAAACTCTAATATTTACAACTGCAACATACTTGAGTAAAATTACAATTGTGCACATATCAGTGGCTTTTTAACAAAATAATTCATATACATAGGGGAAAAAGTAAGAGAGCTTTCAGTTGAACAGATGTTGAATTCAACCCATCTCGAAGATACTCAACAGCTCAAAGATTTACCACAGAATAAATTCAAGACTCACTGATAAACCAGAGCCATATTACTAGTGTTTAAGACAAATTTTAAACAAAGTCTATTGTTAATTCAGAAGTCAGATGACTGTGCATATTTGACCTCAACAGGAATATACTGAGATGTGTGAACAAATGTAAAACCTCCACTAGCTGTTTACCTGGAGGCTGACCTTTTTTTCTCACAGAACTTCCTGATAAGCTATAAATACAGGTACAATGCACAGTCAGTGATCTTTCTTTTTATTTATTGTCAGAATATAAAATAACTGAGAGAGCAATAGGTTTAATTTTTTTTATAAGGAAGACTGCATTTACCTGAAAAAGAAATATGGCATCACACACAAACACGCTTCAGGGGAGGAATATGTTTAAGAATACGGTGTTATTCTGAATACTAGAGAAAAAGCGATCCCTGTTTACTGTTAAACTATGTAGTGTTAAAGTTCTTTATTTAAGAAAAAAACTTACTAATTTTTCACTATGTAAGTTTTGTGAATTTAGTTTTCAAATCACAGTAATCTACATGACCATTATTAACAGCTCTGTTATAGTACTGCAACAAGTCAACAAACATTTAACTGCACTTCACATCAAGAGTATGTAAACTTTATTCTTTCCTCTTCAAGCCTTCAGAAAATTAGGGGCTATTTCAAGCAGCCAATCTGGTCAGAACCTCTGAAGGCAAAAGTTCAGTGCCTCACAGTGTAAATGACCATCTGTGGCACTGCATACCCATCTGGTAGTGAAGTGTCCCCCTTCAGAGGCTTCCAGTAAGGCCTAGAGTTTAAGGTTAATATGAAAAAGTGCCACCTTTGTTTTAGATTAGTGATGGACTCTGACAAGATAAAATAAAGTTATTCTGTATATTGTTATACTTACAAGCAGCTCCAATCCTGAGTATTTATGGTAATATCTAAACATACAAAAATGTATGTACATTTTTCTCCACTTTCTTGTAAACAGTTTTTATACTGTTTTATCCCTTTATCATTGAAACATGCAAATCATACATACAAGTATAAATACACAAAAGAAAACAATTTACACTCATTCAAAAGCCAAGCAACAACAAAATAGCTACAGTATTCAAATTATAAATAACAGATGCTTGAGGCATCTTATATTCCTAGAAGCAGCCAGCCACTCATCCTAATGTTCTTAGCTGCAATTGTAGAAATACTGAGTTTTGCACCTTCCATGCTTTTACAGTATTTATAACACTATCATATGTGGAGATAAAGACTTGTTTACTATAATCTCTTCTTTTCAGAATGAAGAATAAAGCAGCACTTACAAATATTGAAACAGTGGCAGCACAGCAGGTGTTACCACTGCTAGATCAGGAGGATTCCATTCTAACAATTTTTAAATTAAAAAAGTAAAGGAAAAATTGACCTAAACAAATGATTACATGTTCATTCCTTGGGCACTTAACAGCGAGTCCAGCATGTCGAATGTGTCTTTGTAGTCCATATGCTGGCTGTTTGTACTGTACTCGTGATTGACATCAGGACCGTTGGTCTCCACTGGCTTCTTGTCCAGTTTCACGAGGGTGCTGAGATGTCCGTAGCCCACCTGGTATGTGACAGGGGGAGGAGGGGGTAAGGGATGGTTAAAAACAGAGTTGTGAGAGGATATATACTGCTTAACAGAGGAGGAAGAACTAGATGAACTACCTGAACTTTTGGAACTTTTGCTCATTTTGGAGTGATGATTGTGAGATGCATCATTGATATGCAGCTTCTTCCTTGAAGAGCTGGAAGTAGAGGAAATGCCATCAGTGCTCAGGCCAACAGGACTCCTCAGAACAGTGGGTGGTATTCCATCGGCATTGTGTTTACCGCCACCACTGCTGCTGCCACTATGTGAATGGGAATGCTTGTGACTGCTGGGATGGTGGCGGTTTGAGGGATGCTCCTTGTGCTTCTCCTTATGGTCTCTGCTAATATGTGGGCTCGAATGCTTGCTTTTCCCACTGCCTTCATCAGAAGAGCTGTGTCTTTCTGAGGAAGAAACTTTTATCTTCATTTTCAGTTCTTCTTTACTGGCACTTTTATCAGTGGGTGGAATTGGAATCCGTAGTTTCAGTGATCCACTTTTTTCCTTCTTATCTGCCACATATTTTTCAGGTTTTTCTGTATTTGTAATGGGAATTTTCATTTTAATGGGAGAAGTTACAGAACTGCTGCTGGTTGCCTGTGACTGCACGTGTTTGTGTGGCTGTTCTACCTGGGCAGCTATATAATGGTCCCTGACATCCAGATCAAGGGTCTCTAGCTTACGTTTTTCTCTATATTTATCTAAAGACATTTTCTGAGGAATAACTCCAGGAGCAGCAGAAATTGGTCCAAGGTGTTTACTGCTCCCTGCTTTATGAGTATATTCTTGCTTAACAGAATGATCAGAAATTTTGTCAGGTCTGTGATGTAATCCTGAATGTAGTGATATGGAAGGTCCCTGCTGGAAGTTGATGTTGTACTGGCTACCAGACAAAGATGTCTCCTGTTTCTGTGAATATATCTGTTTTGTCCTTGCTGATTCTTGATGTTGAGGCCATTCTTGGTGTGACGACAAACTGTATGAGGTGCTCGGCATTCCTGTTGCTAGCATTGACAAATTATCAGATGTATGGCTGTCTTGAACAGAAATATTTCCTGAATTTAGAGGTACTGGTGCAGGAAATGCTGAAGTAGATGGTTTCTGAAAACTTGGGTTTGTAGGTACACCAGTTACACTATCTACTAAAATGGAATTCTGGACCAAAGATGAACCAAGAAGTGGCGTTTCTGATACTTGTCCATCTACTTTTGGTTTCCTAGCTGCCTCAGTAGCCTATTGAAATAAAACACAAAAGAAGCAATGACAGCAAAGGAATTCAATATATATTTCTTTGCTTATAAAAATTTTATATTAAATATATAGAAATAAAATCACTTGGGTTTAATGCTTTATGTTGCCAGTAAATGTTTTATTTATTAGCACAGAAGGCTATAAAAAGTTAAAAGTACTAATTTTGGATTCAGATATAGGTTAAATCCTAGCCCAGCCATTTGAGAAAGTAATTTAACTTGTCTAGGCTTTAACTTCTCCATTTGTAAAATGAGGAGAATATTTCCATTATTGTGAGAATTAAACAAACAAGAAATTTACTTAGGAATACTGGAAATAAGAATATTTAACCACAAAAATTCAAATTGTCTAACTATGTAATTGTTAAATAAGTGACAAATTGATATTCTGTTAAACCCTGCCAATTCTCTTACCCTCCAGTTTCGAATCCTCTTCAACCTACTAGGTGTTTTCTCCAATATTTGTAGAAACTCATGTGTTAGCTCTAAAAATAAAATTTAAATGTATAATTTAGAAGGTGCCTTTAGGACTTAAATTTCTCCCAAGTGGGCAATATTAAAGAGATCTCAAGAGTTCAGCTACTTCACTATCACCCTCCTATTTAATCTTTAGCATCTACAGAAGTAGACACAGCTCTGAACTAGTATTTTTAAAGATGAATCCTTTAAAAAAAGAAAATCACTCTTCCACCCCACCCACCCCTGATTTTACATGCTTATTACTCAGTCAGAATCTCTGGAAAATTTAATAGTGTTAAAAAAAAAATCCCCCCAAATAGACAATCTCCATTAGGCAAGCACCACAGTAAAAAGTGGCATTGCAGGCAAGATCCATCCACAGATTCTTTAAAATTAGTGGGCAACAGTTTGAGGAAAAAAAGTGTATTTGTATAATTCCAACATGTCTTCCTTGAGATATTAATTGCAAAGAGAAAAATAGTAATTTTATAATGAAAGAGCCTAGCAGATACCACCTTAACCTAGTGATCATGGTTATCATTACTAGCAATAAGATATATCAACATCATGTATCCCCTGGTAAGATGCACTGAATAGGGCACAACACATTCCTGTGGTATACTTGCCAAAACTGTAACTTCAATCTAATAGTGAAAAAATACCAAACTCCAATTGAAAAACATTCTATAAAATAACAGACTACTATTTTTCAAAGTGTCAATGTCATGAAAGAAAAGGAAAGATTAAAACACTGTCATAGATTGGAAGAGATTAAAGGGGCATATAAACCAAACAGAATGTGGGATCCTAGAACGGAACAAGTGAAGAAATCTGATAAAATCTTTAGTTTAGCTAACAGTATTATGCCAATATTAATTTCCTGGTTTTGATAAACATGTATTATATAAAATGTTAACATTAGAAAAACTGGGTGAAATATATACAGAACCTTTGTATTATTTCTGCAATTTAAGTTTAGAATTATTTTGAAGTTAAATGAAAAAAATTCCTCCACCTATATCCTAACTTCCTAGAAATTAACACTATTAACATATTAGTAAACCACTGGTCATAATTTTAATCCTAATTTTTATCTTAAATTTAGGATTAAAATGAGATGATTCACTTTTCCAAATAAAATTATAGTTTTCTACTCCAAAATAATGTTTTTAATAACGTTATTGGCAACTCTCAAGACAAATATTAAGATTAGTCTTGGCGCCACTATATGTTCACAAGCTCTGACAACTAACTCCTGCTAGTCTCAAAGCTTTCTGAGCTAGTTTGGATGAAAAAAATCTAATGCCTGGACTACCACTTCCTCACTTGAAAAAAAACCCCTTTTCTACTTGGACACTAATAAATCTAGCAGATAAACAATACTTTTGGGTACAACATTAACAAGAAATTGTTTGACTCTATTTCTTTAACAGCTTGGCTGTCAAAGACTAAATGCATGTTTCTGGTCCTTATTTTATTACATTATTTAAGCTTTGGTTTTCCTTTCTTAAGTATCCTATTCATAAATTTCAGAGTTAAGGAACAAAAGAATCTGTTAATCACTACTGATATAAGTAACTATAGGCACAAAAATCACAGTATGATACTTAACATAGAAGCCCTGTTCCCTCAAAGCTAATATACAAAAAGATTCAAAATATAAAAAACACACATTAAGCTTTGTTATTAATCATGAAAAGCTTCCACAAAACAAACAGAAAACTTACAGGTAAGCCAAATACAAGCAAATGTTTTTGGAACAGTGATTAAATGAATTATATCAGTATACATTGATGTTTCGGACGGCATGCTAAAATTTAGATAAATCTTTGTATCTTAAATTGTTACTTTTTTGGGGAATCAAAGCAGAAAAAGCTGCTACAAAATATGTAGATATTTTCAATATGTTAAATGTCCATGATTCTGATTCAATGGCTTTTCAAATGAATAACAGATTTGAGCCTTTTCAGAGTGGAAGCAGAAGATATTCAGGTGACCTCTGTTGTGCCAAAAAAAAAAAAAAAAAATTTACCTATAACTTAAGAGCAGGATAAAAGGTAAATTTCTTTATTTGGTGAGCTTTATTTTAGCACCATGTATATAAACTATTTTTATTAACATTATGCCTATTTTATCCTATCTACTGACTGACTGCTCAAGATGGTGGTATAGATAACCTAATCTTCAAGTCCTAGAAGAAAATATGCCGCAACTGGTTTTCACTTTATATTTTTTGCTGTTAAATTCTGCTTTAATATATAAATTACACGAATACCTCATATTACATATATGAAGCCAAATTACACTTAGTTGTTTACGACCTCAAATCTTACTATTAGTACACATTCCAATAAATTTATTCTGTAAAGACAATAGCTTGGTTTTTTTTTATAGTAAACTTTTCAGCTACAAACCTGGAATCCGCAAAAGATGTTCCAAAGACAAGCATAACAGGAACCCTCCCCCACACTGCCCACCACCAAACACACTCACACACTAGTTTTTGTATATATTCTGGAGGAAATTTTTCAGAGGAGAAAAAAATCAGAAAATCAAGATATCTAACAAAGCAGCATATTTTACCAATAGGGCAGGCAAAATCACCAGAGGGCCAAATATGACCTCCATCCTGTTTTTGTAAACAAAGTTTTACTCGAACACAGCCACACCCATTCATTTACAAACTGCCTATGGCTGCTTTCCAGCTACATAAGCAGAGTTGTGTAGTTGCATAGACAGTACAGCCCACAAACCCCAAAATTGTTAATTCACAGAAAAGGGTGCAAATTCTTAAAGAAACATCTATTTTAAAGAAAAACCTAAGATTTTATTGGAAGACCACATTCCAAAACCATAGACGTCTCTCACTTTACATGATAGATGTCCTCAGTAGCAACACATGTAAATCCTATTTCCCTATTAGCTTCAACTTTGTCAAGTTGCAGAAAGCCCACAAAAAAGAATAAGCTGAAATAAAATGGCAAAAAAAAAAAAAAAAAAAAAGCTGAAAACCTAACATGCCAATATAAGAGCATCTATTAGTTAAGAGCGTTATCTATTCCCTTTCTGGTTAAAATGTCTTAATCCCCAAGAATCTTCTACCTCTGGCTAGCTTATTTCTTGATTAGAAAATTTCTTATCAGGAAACCTCCAAATTCCAGGTTCATAATTCATAGTACTCGTACCTCTAATTAACCTTGTCAACTGATAGTTAATAACTCAAGGCAATAATGACACACCTTCATCAGTAGAACTACAGAGCAAGAAATGTTACTTGGAAGACAACTTTAGTCATTGCTTCACATCTTCTGTAGTAACTTAATACCTGACTGAGACATTTTAAACTCAACAAAATTAGTATACTTTAAAGTCTGAAAAGTCCTGAAAGGGCTAAATATTCAGTGGTCGTTTATATATGTTTAATTTTTTTTTTAGTCTAATGAATCCTTATTTTCATTCTGTTCATTTGATCATGTAATTATACTTTTAAATTCTATTATCAAATTGTTAAAATGGAATTATAGTTATGTTTTTAAAGAATCTTTATCTTTTTAAATACAAACTGAAATACTAAGAGATGAAATAATATCTGGGATTAGCATCAAAATAACTACAGAGGAAGAGAGTATGCTGATTTGGCCAGAACTGATAACTGTTTAGCTGGGAATGAGTACATGCGATTCACTACTACCTATGCAGTAGATAGAATTTTTCCATAATAAAAAAGTTTTAATATAAAAAAAGATTTATTTTCTCTACTTACCATCTAGTAATTCTAAAGTAACTGTAGGATCCACATATTCCCACCAATGTTTTCCATCGGTCGATACAGGAATCTCCCAATTGGACCATTTGCAAGCCAAATGAATGCATACACATGCTATCACTGTTGGTTTGTACTGAAGACAGAAGGTTGTAAGATGCAGACTGTTTTGGAGCAGGTTTGAAAATGAAGAGCCATAGAAATTCAAATATGTAAAACAAAGAAAAACATTTACCAGTAAGATTAAAGCAAAAATAGAATTATAAAGGTTTTCTTCTGTAAGTCGAGTACAAAACCTTATTTCGTTAAATTAGAAGCTGAAACTATAGTTATAAAAGTCTAGTACTAAAACAACCTAACATAGATTATGAACATTCCCCACACTCTTACTTCCCAGAGTATTATACTAATACTTTATTAAGGCAATATATTAATTTCTAAATTTTGCATTTACAACTAAATTCAAATAAATTTTTATTTCTTTATAAAAGGAGAGATATACTTGATATACTTATATTTTGAATAATCACTATATACAAGCATAACACTTTAAACTTTTTCTGTGGCATTTTTTTGGTAATATTCATGGCAAATAAGAAAAAACAGACTTTGTAAATCTGACGAAGTAATCTCAACACTGCATTATGGATTCTACCATTTGATATAGCTTAGCAAACATAATTCTGAAGTAAGTCAAAGAGAATTTAACAATTATTTATGTAAGCCTCTGTCTTCTTTTCAGCAAAGCCACAGAGAATACTTACCTTTTGCTCAACAGCTTCAAGTCCCAATGCTGCTAAATACTACAAAAATACTACTCTTTCTACTATACCGGTCATGAGCCATGTCACAACTAGGCTTTTCTAACCAAAGGTTTAAATTTAATGTTTTTGTTGTTGTTGTTGCTAATGTTCAGAATTCCTAGGGATAAAGGTTAAATCCCAACGACATATATCTAAGAAAATATATTGATATTTGACAATCCAAAGTATTAAATAAAACTTAACAGTGTCACAATAAATTAAGGACGACACAAAGTTGGTTTGGGCCCCTTTTCCCCAATTACCCATTTAAAAAACAAATTTAAATCATTAATATAATCAATATAGAATAGAATTTTATATTACAGGCTTTTAAAAACTATTCTTCCACTTCAGTTTCAGAAGTGATGAAAAATATTTACTGATTGACACCATTTTTTATTTATATAAACTGAAAAGGAAGTAAGTTTTTTTAAAAGTAAAATTGTACTTATGAAAATCAAAGCACTGATAGGATTTGACTACTTCTAATTTACTACTAGGGGGTATTATCTGGAAAAAAAACCCAAGTTACATAAATTTTATTTATTAAAAAGCTTTAATGATTAAAGTTAAGATTGGATCAATGTGAAATTTAAAAAATTGTCATTTAACTATAATTGTAAACTAAAAATAGCTTTATACTTACCAAGTTGCTCGAATTTCTACGTTAAGTTTAGCTCTTTGTAATCTTTAGCTGCTATTCAGGCTACCAATTTTAGACTTATGCACTCACAAATCGAGAATATGTCATCAGAAAGCACCACTACACTTCACATTGTGCATTTAACCCCTCTGTGCCCAAAGGCCCTTGTACAATACACCGCAAAGCAGACAGGAAGGTACCACCACAGTAGATGGTCCAGTCTCCTGTTGCAACAAGGGTAAGAGACACATTGAGGGGGCCCTGCATTAAAGGAAGCTATAGTGTGCTACAACAGTGCAACAAAGAGGGTCAGGATAACAACCTGTTGGTAGCCATGAAATAGGATGTCTGTGCCAAATCCTTGCTTGCTGTAAGAAAAAAAAAACACGAAGACAATACTATCAGCTTTAACATGCTACCATCAAAAAGTTCTCAACACAACAAAAACTTCAAAGATGTATACACAAAAAGTAAATTTTACTTACTACTTACAAATATCACAAGAGCGCCATCATTTTCTATACTACTGAAAATCTTCAACAACATTCACTCAAATGTTTCTTGCTATCCCCCAAAGATCTGAGAAACAAGCCGATTTGCTTTTAGCTAGCCAGTTACAAGGGCTAAACTTGTTACTAAGTTAAGCATCTAGTCAGCTAAAAGTTGCAATAAAGCATTCTCCTGGATTTAAAAAAAAAAAAAAAGAAGAAGAAGAAGAAAAGATTTTGAAGTCTAATACAAAATATGAAAAGTTGCCTGCCAGACTTAATCCTCAATCATCATATTTAAATTGGCTTAAGTACTTCCATCAAAACAAAACAAAACAAACCCCCACCCCCCAAAGTCAGAGAGCACAACTGCTCCATTTTTCATCATGCTAAGTAAACATCAGAGAATAAATAGCCTAGAAACATCATAAGGACACAGATATAGGAACCACCACTGTATAATTTTTTTAATTTATAGAATCCAATTAACGACAACTTTAGAAATGATAAGAGCACTCTAGAGGGAATCAGGATGCTTCAACACTGGTCCCCCATAGTAAAGCAAAAATTGAAATTAAGACATTGAAATTGAAAACAGTTCCCCCTCCCTTCTTCAGTTTCTTATTCTTCCCAACAAGGATGCCTTTGCTATGGTTTCCCCTTATTTTCCAATTACGTTAATAATCACTGACATACCTTTCCCCTCTGCTCACCTAGATCAGGTTCCCCTCAACTCACCCCTCTCTAAGAGGCCTCAAATTCCTTGCCGCCTCCTATTTTTATGTGTAGCACCTGTAATCCCTGCTGCCCCATGTGAATCATAAGATAAAGGTTTACAAAAAGGGATTTGGGCTTAGCAGAGTTGTGCTAAGGAAGAGTGTCAAAGCATCAGATGTCTTGGAGGCAGTGGGACTTAAGTATGGCATTCTTTCCTGGTGGGAAGGGAAGGAGAAATCACAGAAGTGAAAGGTCCCTGTAACATGACATTAGCCAATTCTGCTGCAAAGTAGCATAATACCAATGTTCTTACAGGGGAGGGGGTACTCAAAGAGCCAACCATTTACCCTCCCCCCATAAGACTGAAAATACGTAAAGAAAGTAAAAATAATTTTAAATTGCTATAGGTTTTCACTTCCGCGTATATCTAAATCCAATAACCTATCAACACTTACTGCAACAGAGGAAGAATGCAGGGAAAATGTTCTTTTGTTAGCTTAAAGTTGTAAAAGAGCAAAGGAAAGACACCAACACATGAAAGAACATTCTTAAATGGAGTGAGACACAAACTATAGTTACTTGAAATGTTAGTTAGACAAAATGAGGTTAAACATATATAAGATCTGCTCTAAACTTTAAGAATCAATCAATTTTAAACATTAAAAAAATTATATTTAAATTTTTTGCTTTAGATGATATATTAAATGTGTAGTTCTGTGTAAATATTTTAAAATTTACTATTTAATTTTGCAAATGAATGGTCTTTATGTCTCTAGCTTTAGATATAGAACATGCACAAAAATATTAAACTTTGACAAGGATTTAAAAGAAACTGACCAAAATTTCACATTAATGCTAAACTGAAAATCCAGTTTAATTTCCTACTAAAATATATATACTTTAACCTATATTAATATCTTCCTTCGATATCTTCACTAGGCTCAATTTAAAACAAATTATATGGCTCTCCATTATCTGCCAAAACATTTTAATTTATCACGCTTTCAGGTTTTCAGGAAAAGAGCTACTACTCAGTTTCTCTTAATTCAACATCTATACTAGTTAGCAATACAATTCTATACTACACTGTAATACTGGGGACGAGACTGTGTTGTAGTTTACAAATGATAATGTGCTATTAAGATAAAAAAAATGTAAATGGCATTTTCAGAAGTCCAGTTCTTAATAAAAACGTGGTATCAGACGTCTTTTCTTCTTGTTTATTAAATGTAGCCATAACATAATAAAATCCTACCTACGTATAAAATGAAATCAATTTAGAATGAATAAAATGTGAGAATATTTATATAAACACTAAAAACAAAACAAGGCCTTCAAAAGTCTTACCTATTTTGTTTAGAATAAACCTAAAATGTAGTGGTAAAAGAATGAAACTGCAAAATTTCATTTTCAAAAAGGGAGTAACAGAAAAAGGCACACTAAAGGTTGTAAGTGGGTGCTATTAGTACATGACACTTCAAATGGGAAACAGGAAAATAGTATAACATGCAACTGTGTAAAAAGTATTTCTAGAGATATAACAGATACATAGAATTAATTAACAAGAGCAGAAAAATGTGTACCACATGCTTTATAAGCCGCAAAGCAAAAAAACCCCCACAAAAACGTCCTATTCCTGTTTATAAAAGGTTTAACAGGCACATCACATGCTGTATGTATTGTGCTACATTATTTCCCCATTATACATAAAAAGGAAACCATTGTTAGTAATGATAAAGAACTGTGAAAAATGCATTAAATCAATTCTGTTCAAATAAACATGGGCAAAACATTTCCAAAAATGACAAATCTGCTAGGAAAGGCAATTTTTATATGAAAAATTTGAGGATGACCTCCAAATTCTTATATTGTGATATTTTCAAAGTCAATGAAAGTCTGACATAAGTCAAAAATTAATACTATTTTCTGCATCTATGCATTAATGGCCTACATCTTAAAATTTGAAACAGAACTGGCATAGCCCAATGGAAAGGTAGAGCGGTCCTAATATTTGGAAACCTTCCAATTTTTCAGTGAAATGAGATTCTCATTGAAGTTTAAAGGAAGTTAATTCACTGGTAGAACCACAAAAAGAAGTATATAAATAGGTAGATGTAGAACACTTTTAAAAAGTAATGGTTCAAAATGATAATTACCCCATTTTAATAAAATTCAAGAGAAAGAACAAAATAGCATTCAAATCAATGATAGACAATAAAAAGCATCCGTACTATACTTAATTTAAAAGTTTCACAGATCACTTACCTCTTACTAACTGGGTACATTTCACCACATCTGTGTGTGGGTGCTCAACGGTGATCTCAAAACCTGAAATGAAAAGCACTTTTTTTCCCAATCACTTGCAACTACAATACTTGCCTGAGAAATGCCATTCATCATACAACCATAAATATATATTTTAAAATTATTATAAAAATCCAAAGACAAAGTTAGTTTCTCATCAGATATGCTCATTATACCTCTGATGATGAAAAATAATTTCTTCTAAAACACAATGTTCCAATTATGAAAACTGATATCAAAGGGGGTAATATTCATTTGAAATTCTGAATTACAATTAGTTTGAGATTATCCTCAAGTTAAAAACAAAGTTTCTTCAATGCATTCCAACTCTTTCAGAAGATGTGAAAAGAACATTTTTCATAAATATAACCTTTGGGATACTGTGAGAAATGATCTTTTAAATGATAAAGTCCTCTTATTTTCTTAATATGCCTTAGATTAAGGAGTTTCAGCTGGTTAGTTTATAACTTCATTTCATTAATAAAATAAAATTGTTAAGGTAAGTAAATCTTACAGGCCTCAATTCATTAAATCACTGTTTCTAAAACCAAAGATAAAATGTTGAAAAGTTTTCAATGTTCAATCAACCCTTTAGCAGGGCAGGGTTTTGCTTTTTTTAAAAAGTGAAGGTCACATCTATTGTCTTCAGATGTAGTAAATGAATAACATCTTAATAAACAGATAATTTGGATTTATAGTTAGTATAGTCTAGTTACATTTTTCTACTGTAATTAAACCTAAAAATCAGACCTGAATGAAAGCCAAAGAGGTATACCTTGTAAATTCTAATGTTCGTCTTAAATTATTCTATTCATTCTCTGAGCTTAAGAATCTGTCATAAACAATACAAATATTGTACAATGATTTTAAATAACTATATTACTTTAAAATAATATATTTTCATTTTCAACCTTCATTTATAAATTTTCATATTTATGTAATTTTATATAATAAAATAATAAGATGCTAAAATCATTGGACTTGGAGAGTAAGAAGATTCTCAGTTTTATTTTTTACCTTTTTATACTATAAAAACTTCAAACAAGTGATATATATTTCAAACAAGCTACTTCCGTAATAAAAGGAATCTGTCATGATGGGAAGCTATGACTATCACACTTCTTTTTGACATTTGGGAATAATAAATAATTATTTATAACACATACATTACGTGGCAATTTTTTAAATACATTATCTTTTATCTTCAAATTCACGATGTTATGGGAGACATTATTATTCCACCTCCTACATACAGAATGGAGATATAAAAGGTACAGGAACTTTGCCCAAGATTACAAAGCAAGTCAAAGGCCTACAGATTTAAACTCATATCTTCATAAAGCCCACGTTCTTCCAGAAGTAATATATGACTTTATACCAGTCAAAACCTTCTCAGACCTCAATTTCTTCATTAGTAAAGTGAAAGATTGGAATAAATTATCTTTAGAAAACACCTGAGTTGTACAAACTTTGCAGACAAGCTCTAGGAGAACAAGAACTACCATGCATGTTTGTATATATCACAACCATATCCACAGCCCTAAAGAAATAATTTATTCTCCAATGCTAATCCAGATTGAAACATAATGTCTCAACTATATGAAAACATAAAAATCATACTAAGGTCTATATTTACCATTCAATTAAATTATGCCAAATGAAATTAAATTTTTAAAAAATGGTTTCCTTATAACTAGGCAATAACATTCTGGCCTAAAACTTTGTTTTAAAATGAAACTTTCTTCGATGATAAAATTACTCCAGATATGTTTCCTTTATTTAGAATATAGTGGTCCCCAAAGTCGTTCAATATCCTTTATACCATAGGAACATAACTCTTGTTTGTATCAATGGTAAAACTGGGTTTGTTATGTTGTTTCATTTAGAATCACAGAACCTATTAATGACATTAAGTGAGGACTTACTGTACTGTAATGAAGAACACACATAAAATAATATACAACATAAGTACATACCTAAGGTTTGTAGCATTATGGTTTCAAGTAAAACCAGTTCTTGAGTTTGTTGAAGGTAAGCCTGCCAGGTAAAAGTAATAATATTAAAACGTTTAAGATAAACGTAACACTACTAGACTGGGACCATTATATCTCATGAGAACTATAAACTGATTACTGAAGAACCTTCATATTTATAAATATGAAGGAAATGAGGGTGACAGAGAAAAATCTATATTCTGTTGTAAGTCTAAACTGAATTACTTCTAACATAGGAAATGTAAACAGAGTAAAAATAAAAAATAACAACCTATAGATAATGATAATATGAAAGGGGGTGGGTTAATAGAAACGAAAAAGATCTCCAGTCTGTAACATAAAACTTTACTCAGGTATTACTTGTATTTCAAGACATACTAAGGACAGGAAGCACAAACCCAGTAAGAACAGTAAATTCAAACTTGCCTTTAAAGAAAAGGCTTATTAACTTAATTTAGGATACTTCATGTGGCAATTCCGTGACAGTCACAGTAAGTCAGTCAATTATTTTTAGAATTAGTGTCCTCTCTTCAAAAGACAAAATCAAAACAAGACCTGTAATTTTTTGATCAAAAAAATTTTTTTTTAGATATAAAATACCAAAATAATGTATCAAATGCCCATGGGGACATAGAGGACCTTCTCCCTTGAGATCAGTAAATTATTCCCCTAATGCAATTACTCTGTGTATGAAAAATTTTCTGCCATCTCATCTTCAGATCATGACAATTGACTAAGGTGATAAACACCTTTAATTTTATTTATGCTCAAAGTTGAAAAGGTCACTGAATTGACTTTTAAAACACAGGTTTCTATTATTTGAAAAACAGCCTAAGTATTAACAAGAAATAATTCTGAATTTGTAAAGTTAGTATACATAAGAACCGTTTTTGAACAATCACATATTCTCTATTATTAAATGGTTGCATTAATATTTTACTCCCTTGAAGCCAACATCTAGGATAAAACTTGTCATTAATAAAAGCAGATGTACTTAATTTGGACCTTAAACTCAATCCAAATCAAACTAAATTAATACAATCTGGCAGTTAATCAGTAGTTAAAAGTTCTTGATAAAGTAAACTCACCTATAACAACAGTGATAGAAAAATGTTTTTTAAGGCCCAGGATGCTGGCATATTTTAAGATGTCAGTACATTTTTAAATGGTGCTTTCAAACAAAGCCAGTAAAGTATTGATGATGAACAAGTTGTTTGGAAACTAGCATTACTCTTTAGGGAAATTAAAGTATTTTAAAAAAATGCTGCTCATGAAAGCATGGTAAATGTATCTTAATATATCTTTATGTAACAGAGAGATAAGTAGTAGTATATATATTAATAAGGAACAATTCTGTAAAAAGACTTATTACTGGTCTAGAGGTAAATCTAAAGATTTTCTTACTCTTTCATTTGCTGACAATTTATTTATCTCTGGTCTTTAATACACCCAAACAATGGCGGCGTTATGATTTACACTCTACATATATCACAGGCTTACTGTGAGGTTAAATAACAAAATGTGAAACACTTAGAAAGTAAGTCAAAGGTTACTTTGAATCAAAGCCTTACATGATTCAGAATGATATATAATTTATGAACATACATGAAATACGTTTCTGCCAGATTGCTTCCTGGTATTACATTCCTAAGTGGTAACAGAAATAAGTAGCCTTTGGAAAGCAACACTAATTGAATTACATTTTTATTAGGTCCTAATAATTAAAAGTTTTCAAATTTACAAAGAAATACCAAAACCAAAACCAAAACCAAAACCATTTTTACATACATCACATTTAGTATCCAGCAGTGGCTCTAGGGGATGAAGACAAGTATGTGCTACTTTGATAACATGTTCAAGTTTTCGAGCCTGTTCTTCCACTTTTGCAGCCAAAAATAATGCAGTAGGTGATATTATCTGCAGAAAAGATAAAAATTTGGTGATTTAAAAACAAATTTTAGAAAATCCTACTTTATAAAGGGAAGGGGTATACAAGGAAGGAATGAAATATTAATAGTATGAATTGCTAGTTGGACTACAACAGGATTTATGTAAGAGCTCCAATAAAGTTATCCATCAAATAGAACTAGTTACCCCAGTCTATAAAATCTGTTTTACTTGTTTTGCAAGTAGAATCCTAAAGGGAAAAAGAGAAAAGACTTATACTCTATCTATATACCCAGACTTCCCCTCTTTTATGGCAGCCACTTCCTAAATCTTTTAAATTAATCAATTATTCACTGTGCAGCTAAGGGTCATACAATCTTGCTGAAGAGACAGGAAAAGGATCTACAAGGCAAAATGAAAAGAGTCTTCACATTAAACTGCTACCTAATACCTCTATGATTTTACTACAGCAATATTAAAAGTAGCTAGAAAACAAAGAACACGTAATATAAACCAATAGAGTAGACATAATGCCAAATGAAGATCAAGGAATTAGCAATTTTTTTTTAGCTTTAGTGAGTTATATTCTTCAGAGGGAAATATTAAGAACACAGCACTAACACAAAGACATTGATGAAGACAAAACATCAACTTTGAGCAAATATTACTAATAAACCAAATATTACTGACTCAGAAAATAGGCATACTTTAAACTCAATATTCTAAGGTTACATACAAGAAATATTTCATGGTGACGGAAAGAGACTAGACTTTAGGTGGGGAGCATACAATGAAGTATACAGATTTTGTATTATAAAAACACACGCCTGAAACTTATATAAAGTTATTAACCAATGTTAACCCAATGATTTTAATAATAATAAAAAAATCTCATAGATAATTTCTAAATGTCAAGATTCAGGTACATTATTTTTCAAAATAAACATGAGTCTCACTGTATCCTGGGGATCACCAAACACTACACAGAAACAATGTCCAAAGAGGAAAGGGGGTGGGGCACAAAGCATACGATGTGATCTGGGTAGGTAATATAAGGAGAAATTTTCCAATACAGGGAAGGTGGACCCCTTCCTCTGAAAACTTTCAAAACAGCTTACAAATATCACTGTCGAGACATGAAAGTCAATCAGCATATTTTGGATCTGAAAGAGATCTTTCTAGTCCAAATGTATTTGCAGATGAGTAAATGGAATAAAAATGACTTCAAGTTCTCCTCCTGGTGTATAAATCTTTAAAACAGATCTAAAATTAAGTGACTCCAAACAACCAGAAAGAATGTTACCTTAAAAGGACTGAATAATTTCAATCTGGACTTACAACTTATTTCCATCTTTTAAAACTAAAATTACAAGGAAAATATTTTGAAAATTGAGAATGCCCCCAAAAAGCAACTTATTCTTAGTTTTCATAGATTTAGAATAAACTTTTATTTTTCTTTACAACAAATTTTATTAAACAACATCAAAATTAGTTAACATTCTTGAAATATCAGTTAAATAGCAGTCATCCAGGTGAGGGTTTTTCTGAGATGTACAAAGTATAACTAAGATCAGACAATAATTCCCATATCAGTTATTTTTTCCCACACACTTAAAATTTCCTTCCACTGCTATCTACGTTGTCTAATTCCTTTTTTATTTAAAGGCTTAGCTCAAAAGATCATCTCCTCATAAGGTAAAAATTCTTGAGTCAAAGTATCCTTCTTTATTAAATAGCAAATTTGTGCCTACCTCTACCACTATACTTATGTTGTATTCTAACTTCTGATTTACTAATGCTGTCTGTCCTGCCAGTCTAGAAGCAGCTTGCACACAGAAACTAAATTATTCATTCATGTTCCCAATATCTAGCATTGTGCAGCTGCTGTTCAATATATCTGAATATGTGGGTAATCTCTATATAAATATGAAGCCACTAATATTAAATTCTCAGCATTCCAAATGCCACAATAAAAATCTAAGAGCCAATACCACTGTAGGAAATACAAGAAACAATAAAACGAAGACACACTTAGTTTCCTACAACCTCTCATTTATTATCTCATTCATGCCTAAGAAGGGAATGCTAGGCTAGCCTTCAAATGCTGCAACTATTTATCATCAAAGAGTGAAGCAATAGATAATCAAGTCAAAAGTAGAATTAGACTGAACTTAATATTTAAACTTCCTTCGTAACTGCAAGATGATCTAGTATTTCTCTTGTCTAAAAGGCACTTCTAAGAATCTCCTATGAGTTTTCTTTAGTAAACTATTTTAGGATTCCCTATCAGAGCTCCATCCTCTTCAGACTTTTTGAAAGCCTCAATATCAAGAAGTACTTTGAAACCACACAGCTTTTCTCCTTAGAAGATAGTTTCAATGGAAAAAAAAAAATGTATATGTACTAGTGAATGGTCCTAAAATTCAACAAATAATTTTAAAAATTAAGTGTTCAGAAAGCTAAGCAATGATCTTCAGGGTAGATTCCTGGTGTATTTACCCACTCTCCTCACAGAAGTCTTCTGTACCCTCTAAATAGGGCTCAATTCTCCTCCTCCAGTGAGACTAATACCCAACACTCTTCCAAAGTTCCTGGTGAAATCCACTAATTCCATTCACATTTCCTCCTCTATACCCTGCAAACATTTTACTCATTCAGGGCTGTAAAAACAACACATAACAAAACAAAACACCTTTAAAGATAAATACTCTGTGAATATCCATGTGAGGCTTTAATTTAAGGATGACTAAAGAAAGTAATCAAACTAGGTATTACTGCTTTTTGTATGGAAAGCTGATTCTACTGTTGGGCTTATTAAAAGGAAAAAAATTCCAAATGTTTTAAGACATGGCAATATTACATTTAGCCTGTGGCTCTTAAAGGAGAGCGTACTTTTGAGGCAATAAACACATATAAACTTGGTTTAAGGTCAAAAAATTCACACAGATACTATAGTACATACTTGGTTCAAGTGACCAAGCAATTTCAAACTGAGATTCAGTTCCCTGGGGACAGGGATCATGCACTATACATCTTTGCATTCTGGTACCTCGTTTAGTAATAAATACTCTCCAATTATTATAAAGGAAAGAAAAACTGATTTTTAAATAGTCCAGAGTTTGTCACCCTAGCAAATGTACAACTATTGCAAAGGGATATTACATTCTCAAAACAAGACAAATTTCTACTGAAATATAGCATAGAAATCATGGAGAAGGGGAGGTGGAGGTGATGAAGCCAGCTGTACCACAGAAGTCAGACTGCCTCAGTGTATGCTGGTTCTGTTATCTGAGTAGCCTAGGCAAATTACTTATTCCCTTTGTGGCTCAGTTTCTACATTTGTAAAATGGGAAAAATAGTATCTGCTTATAAAGTTGTGGTGGATAAATGAAACTATATGTAAAGCACTTAGACTAGTGCCCCATAGTAATATGACTCACAGATTATTACTATGTTGAAAAATTAAACAATTGTGTATTATTAGTGTTTGTCTTAAATGAATTTTAAGTACTTTTTAAAATTCCCGTCTTCCTTGCTCAACTTTTTCCTTCCACAGTTAAACTCAGTTCTTTAAGGTTCTAAGTCCTAACTAAGCAGATTCAAACACTGAAATTATGATGCTTGACACTACTTCAGTGGTTACCCATATTCCTTTATTTTTTGCCCCTCTAGCTGCTTTCATTCCCTTCTCATTTTCTACTCTTTTACACACTTCCATTACTACTCTTTATCTGACTCCCTTCCTTCTCCATTTTTTCTCCTCCTGGCTATTCCTGGCCACCATCTCCCCCTTTCTGCTCATGATGCCCTCACTGCTGACATTCTTCATTCTGCATTGCTGGCTTCAACCTGGATAGTTGGAAGCAAGGTCAGTTTGAATTTGAATTAACAAAAAGCCTGGGTAATTTCTGTCACCGAAGATGGCAGCAGTATCAGCCATTTGCAAATAAATCATTCTGGTCTTTATTTTTATAGAAATTAATTTTGTGCACACTTTGTGTGTACATTTGTATTAAAAAATTATCCATAGCTGATTTATTACCCTTCAATTTTATATCTCCTAATCCACAAAAGCCCTAAAAAAGGCACAGAAAAGACTTCCAAGTCTGCTTTCTATTTGCTAATACAGTATCAACAGGCTCCTAAAACTGTTCTTATGTTTTACCGTTAGGTCCTACAGGCTGGTGAAGCCATTTCTCCTGTTCCTTAACTGCCTCACCATCACCACCATCACCATCACTACCACCACCGAATAAAACTAGGATAACTATTTTGTGTGTCCTGAAAAGGACTTCATTAATAAATATCTAGCTAGTTCTAGGTATCACAGCTTAAAAAATGGAAATCATTTGCCTAAGGCTATATATAGTTAAGGAAAAGTGGTAACACCATAACTTTAGCAAAGACTCATAGAAAGAAGCTCGTAGAACAGGACAAAGAAAGTAGAAACTTAGATATAAGGAAAAATAAGGTGGAGGGAGGATACAGTCTCTAACAGAGAAGAAAATGGGATAGGTTAAAACGTTCATTTGTTTAAAAGAAAGATCACCAAGCTCAAACAAATCAAACAAAAATTCCAGTACAATGTTAAAAGTGATTAAACTCTTGATTTTGTTGCACTGAAAAGACTGGCATTACAGTACTACAGAAAATGTCATCAACCCAGTCTAGTATTTTAGTTTTTTTCCTACCCATATAACTACATCGAACTAAAAAGTTTCTACACAGCAAAAGAAACTGTCAACAAGGTACAGAGACAATCAATCTGAATGGGAAAATATATTTGCAGGCGATGCCTCCGATAAGGGCCTAATATCCAAAATATACAAAGAACGCATACAACTCAACAACAACAACAAAAAATGATCCAATCAAAAAATGGGCAGAGGACCTGAGCAGACACGTCTCCCTAGAGGACATACAAATGGCCAACAAATATTTGAAAAGATGCTTAACAACACTAGCTATTAGGAAAATGCAAATCAAAACCACAATGAGATACCATTTCACACCTGTTAGAATAGCTAAAATCAACAGGACAAATAATAACAAATGTTGGAGAGGATGTGGAGAAAAGGGAACTCTTATACACTACTGGTAGGACTGCAAACTGGTACAGTCACTATGGAAAACAGTATGGAAGTTCCTCAAAAAACTGATAATTGACCTACTATGTGACCCAGCAATCCCTCAACTGGGTATTTACTCCGAAGACTTGAAAACCCGTATCCGAAAAGATATTTGCACACCGATGTTTGCAGCAGCATTATTTACAGTGGCCAGGACATAGAAGCAACCAAAGTATCCTACGATAGATGACTATCGTAGCTGACTGGCTAAAGAAGCTGTGGTACATTACACAATGGAATATTACTCAACCATAAGAAATGAAATACTGACATTTGCGGCAACATAGCTGGACCTCGAGATCATCATGCTAAGCAAAATGAGCCAGACAGAAAAATGTGAAAATCACTTATCATCACTTATACGTGGGATATAAACCTAAAAGCAACAAATGAACAGGACAAACAAACAGAGACTCATGGACATGGACTACAGTTTAGTGGTTACCAGAGGGTAGGGGGAGGTGGAGAGGGGGAGGTAGGTGGGTAAAGGGGATCAAATATGTGGTGAGAGAAAGAAACCTAACTATGGGAGGTGAACACACAGTGTGAATACATATATGCCTTACTGTTAAAGAAAAAAATTTTTGTATGAGTGTTAATACTGTCAACATAAGACAATTTATATTGAGAATTTAAAAAATCTTCAGGCTGGATGTTATTTGGGACATTTAATCACATTTAAAAGAGAGCTGGCTTAGTAAGACTGAAAAATGCCAGCATTCAGTATTGTTGAAAAGCAGTACTGATTCAGAGAATAAGGCTTGATTTCCATAATTATACTATATTTAAACATATTTAATATGGTTAATATTGTCTGGCATTTTAACATTTATTGAAGAGTACCTCACTATTATGAATTTGTTACAAAAATGAAAAAATCAACTTATACTTTAAAGTACACTTAGTATTTCATTTCAGTCTCTATTCTTCTTCAGCCCCTGCCATCCCCCAAATAGTCATACAGTACTGTGACATAAGAACATTAACATTGCATAGGTATCAAATATTCTACATAAATCTGAAAATTTCAGATGGCTAAACAAATAATAACTAATATTACAGAAGACTTAATATTGTAAAGATGGTAGTATTCTCCAGATTGATCTATAGAATCACAAAATGCCTGTCAAAATCCCAGCTTATGTTTTCTAGAAAATGACAAGTTTATCCTAAAATTCATATGGAAATGTAAAGGACCCAGAATAGCCAAAACAGTCTTGAAAAAGAATAATCTGAAGACTCATACTTCCTGAATTGAAAACTTACCACAAAGTCACAGTAATCAAGACTATGTGGTACTGACATAAAGAAAGATATATAAATCATGGAACAGAAGAGTTCAAAATAAACATTTATATTTATGGTCAACTCATTTTTCAAATAAGAGTGTCAAGATAATTCGTGGAGAAACAAGCCATATAAAACCGTATATCCACATGCACAAAAATGAAGTTGGCCTCCTTCTTTACACCATAAACAAAAACTAACTCAAAATGCATCATAGACTTAAATATGAGAACTAAAACTACAGAACTTATTAGAAGAAAACAGCAATATATTTTCATGAATTTGGATCAGGCAATACCTTAGACATGACATCAAAGCATAAGTGACCAAAGAAAAGTATGAATAAATTGGACGCATGTGCTACAAATGATACTGTAAGAAAGTAAAACAGAAAACCCAAATGGGAGGAGATTTATCCGATAAGGGACTGGTATCCAGAATATGTAAAGAACTTTTATAACTTAATAAGGACAACACAATTTAAAAAATGAGAAAAGGAGCCAAGCAGACGTTTCTCCAGAGAAGATTCAAAAATGGCCAATAAACACATGAAAAAATGCTCAATACCATTAGTCATTAGGGAAACGCAAATCAAAACCACAATGAGATACATTATACTCAGCAGGCTGGCCATAATAAGATGGCTATAATTGAAAAAAGAATACGGAGTGGGACACTGAAACCCTTATACACTGCTTTGGAAAAGTTAGGAAGTTTCTTAAAATGTTTTTAAATAAAAAGCTATCCAAGATTACTGAGGTTTAGAGTTACCATTCAACCCAGCAATTCCACTCCTTGGTATATACCCAAGAGAAATGAAAACATATGTCCACACAGAAACTTGTACATGAAAGTTCAGAGCTGCATTATTCACAACAGTCCCAAAGTGGAAACAACCCAAATAGCTATCAACTGATAAATGGATAAATAAATTGAGTGATGTCCCCACGATGGATGGAATGTTGCTATATTCAGCAGTAAAAAGTAATGATGTACTGATACATGCATGCTGCACCACGTATAGGTCTTGGAAACATTATGCTAAGACCATATTGCATAATTTCATTTATATGAAATGTATAGAATATGCAAAGCTATAGAAAGAGAATGCTCATCCATTCTCTTAACCAGAGAATGGTTAAGAGAAGTGGAGAAATTGTGAACAGCTAACAGATACAGGGTTTCTATTTGGGGTGATGAAAATATTATAAATTTAGATTGTGATGGTGGTTGTACAACTCTGTAAATATACCCATTGAACTGTACATTCTAAATGGGTGAATTTTATGGTACGTGAATTATATCTCAATAGATGTTTTTTAAAAAAGAGTTAATGTTAAAGACACTAACTTTAAATATTTAGTGGATGCATACCAACAAAGGAAATTCCAAGGAAACCAAAAGCCCAATCATTGTATAATAAATACTGGTAAACAATGTTCATATTAAGCATGTATAGCTTTATTGCACATTTGTTAAATTAAAAGTAGAATTAGGTTTCATTTTCAGAAGGTATAAGTCCACTTCTTAAAGAATGATTTTCTCTGACATTTAAATTATGTGATTATTTCAGAAAACTATTAGTTTGCTTGTTTGGTTAACAAAAATAACTTGAACAGATGTTTAAGTCTACATAAAGTGAACCATATCATTAATTCAAATAGCTACCCATATTAGGCACTCAAAACACCAATCACTGAATTAGAGCAATACAAAATATCTAAAACATCTATCTAAGGGTATGGTATCCTCTCTGAATAAATGTGCCATTTAAAGACTGCTACCAAATCATTAGAACTTCCTTTCCGTTCTCTGTTTTTTCAAGCATGGAACTATGTCAATTTTCATGATCTTAAGATTCTTGACCTGAAAAGAATCACTACTATTAATTTTTTCAAATTCTAAATGAGTCCTCAATTTAAAATTAGTTTGAATGTGCACACTTCCCTACAGAATCCAGCACTAGTATGAATTCCACTGTAATTTTTTTGTTGATAGATACAAATGTCTATACTTTCCATTAGTTAACTGGTAATACTTTTAAGAGTCTATAACCCAAGCCATTCTTGACAAATAGAAATGTAATATGAGCCACAAATGTAATTAAGATTTTTCTAGTAACCATGTTAACACAGTAAAGAAGCGGGAAATAGCCATTTCTAGTTAGTGGTTATAAAGACATATATAATGTTTGCACAATTTTAAATACACTGTTGGCATTCTGAAGAGAAAATTCATTAAAATGATATAAAACAGATTTAAAGGTATTAAATAGTCATAGGCATCACAAAATAGCTCAAATTGATTTCTGTACCTAGTCATTCCACATTAGACATAAGTTTCTTTTTCTTCTCCCTCTAGAATATAAATTTCTTTAAAAAAAGCAGTTTCATTTATTTATAAAAAACAATGAATACCAACTTTGCATACTGTTTGTCATAAAATATACAATTAATGTTTGTGGAAAACTGTGGTCAGGTAAACATACAGCACACTGTCACAATATAAGCCATTAAAGCCTTAACTTAAATTCCTTGAATACTGTAAGGAAGTAAGGTTTCCATCCTTTTCCCATCTTTTTCCCCATTCCCTAGAATGTGTATACATGTTTATAATAGAATGTATTGTGATTTAATTTGTTCTTCACTTTCTTGAGAATTACTGTTCTAACTGCCTTCAAAGTCAGTTTACAGATGACAAAAAAGTATTTATACAGAGATCTTTGTGTGCCTTGGCCAATGCAAACACTCCAAGACCAGACTTAGTTTAGAATCACTACATTACTATACTATACAAAATGCTGTCTTAGTTCTGGGACAAATGAACTAAAGCCACCATAAAAATATATGATCTATCAGTACTAACAGACACACATATGTGTGTGTGTGTGTGCACAGAAAAAGTATGAATTATTTTAGTATTTTGCAACCATCAAATTTTGAAAAATAAAAAAAGTTGCTTCATAAAGATTTTATAAAACTTATGTAATATATAGTTAATTAACACAATCAGCCAACATGCATGTAATTAGGCAGATAGAGCACTATGTTTTAAAATAACATTAAAGCTTTTTGGAAAATTTTCTCGAGCTCTTTTCAGAATTAATTTGAAAAAAAGTAAAAAATATCATATATACTTTTTAACATCTATCGATAAACTCTCCCAGATAGATCCTCCTCCTGGTTTAACAGAATCAACTGCAAGTGACTTTAATTATTCCTAAAAAAATCACCCTTATCTTCTTAGAAGTTATACATATTAAGCACATTGTAGAGATGGAAATTAGTGTATCACCTCCTAAAGTGATTAAAGATAACATTTTTAATGTCTCATGTGAAGCTGAGAAGACAGTGGCAGTTGATATCCAAATCCCCACGGAAAACCAGAGTATAAGATAACAAAACCCAAATCCCCTGGATGTTAACAACCAAACCATTTGACAAAGCATTTATAGGAAATCCAGAAATAAAAATGGATGAGGACAAAATAGGCTAATGTATAACCACAATATCTATACAGTATCAGCATCTACATAACCAGAAGCAAAGGAAAGTAATGGGGCATGTGCTGGACTTGATAAGAGAAGAACCTCAAAGAAGCCAGATGCAAAAACTAAAGATTGGAAATCTTTTATGAACTTTTGAAATTCAACTCCCAAAGCTCTATTTCAAGATTCCATGCTGAAGAGAAAAGTCTGGGAACAAAAGCACAATTGTCAGGATAATTGAAAGGCAAAAAGAATATAACAGTGAGGGAGGGGAACGCACCCAGGAAACCTCAGAAAGCAAGCTACTACATTTCTGAATGTCATGTGAAATGACAGAAAAGGGAGCTCAGTGAAGTTAGAAATGCTTCTCTGAAGTGCTTAAAGCTCAGGAAAACTAATATCTCGCGGAAGTAAGTACCAGAAGAGTATTTAGGTCATATAAAAATACTCTAAGAAAAAATTAGAAGAGTTGACCCCAAGCAACAAAATCACACTAGAAATAATTGCTTAAAATAATTTTTTTTTGACAAACAGTAATGGGAAAAGTGGATATCCACATGCATTAGAATGAAGTCTAATCCTTATCTTAAACTATGTACAAAAATGAACTCATAATGGAGCAAACCTAAATATAAGAACTAACCAACTTTAAAACTCTTAGAAGAAAATGGGAAAAGCTTAATGACTTTGGATTTGGCAATGGTTTCTTGGATACAACACCAAAAGCACAGGCAGAAAGCACAGGAAGAAAAAATAGATAAACTAAACTTTATCAAAATTAAAAACTTTTGTGCGTCAAAAAAGTGAAAAGACAGAATACAGAATGGAAGAAAATAGTTGCAAATTATGTATCTGATAAGGAATATCCAGAATAAAGAGTTACAACTTAACAATAAAGAATTAAAAAATGGACAAATGACTTTCCAAAAGAAAATACATAAAAGCCCATAGAAGATACACAAGTATGTGAAAAGATGCTCAATATCTGTAGCCATCTGAGAAATGCATCAAAACTACAATGAGATAACCACTTCACAGCCATTAGGATGGTTATTATCAGAAAATCAGAAAAGAGCAAGCATTAGGAGAAACTGGAACCTTTATGCATTGCTAGTGGGCATGTTAAGATGGTGCTGTTGCTGTGGAAAACAATATAGTAGTTCCTCAAAAACTTAAACATAGAATTACAATGTGATCCAGTAATTCCACTTCTGGATATATACCACAAATAACTGAAAACAAGGACTTGAGCACATATTTGTATGCTCACATTCATAGGAACAGCCAAAAGGTGTAATCCAACTGTCCACTGACAGAAAAATGGATTAACAAAATGTGGTATATATGTACAACGGAATATTATTCAGCCTTAAAAAGGAAATTCTGACACATGCTACAACATGAATGAATCTTGAAGAAATTATGTTAAATGAAAGAAGCCAAACATGAAAGAATAAATATTATATGATTCCACTTATACAAGGTACCAGGAATACTGAAATTCATAGACAAAGTAGAATGGGGGAGGGGAAAATGTGGAGTTTGATTAATGACCACAGTGCTTCAGTTTGAGAAGTTCTGGAATTGGATGGTTGCCCTATAATGTAAATGTACTTAATGCCACTAGATTATACAATTAAAAATGGTTAACATGATACATTGTTACATTTTACAATAAAAAACAGAAAAAAATTAAGACGGTAACGTACTTCCAAGCTAATAATATATTAAGAAAATGATTCAAAACACAACAGTAGAAAAAATTACATATTGAAAGGGCTCATCACATCTTACTATATCAATGCAGAACAACCAATATTAATACATATTATAATAAAATTACTGAATTTTAAAGGGAAAAAAATCCTTTGGCCATTTAGGCAACAATAAATTTTTAAAAATTAGATCACCACCCAAATTGCCAGCAGTGCTTTATGTCAGAAAAAAGTTGTTATATGTTTAAACATATAACATATAACAAATTTTGTATCTAGCAAAACTAACCTTGACTATAAAGAATATTGTTTCCATGGTTTTCAAGAGAACTTCAGAGTCAAAAAGACTGTAGAGACTTCAACATGAGCACTGGTAATAAACAATATATATAGAGAGAGTTACGTGCATAAAATTAAATGAGTATTAAAAAAAGTTTTCTAATGGCAATTTAAGATAATGGATACAACTTTTAAAAACCAGGGGTAAGAAGTGAGAGCAAAGCATAAATACTTAACTGTTCTCAGTAAATATATTGGTGGTGGTAGTACTGTTATTCTGAAACTTATTTGTGTAATGTGGGATTAAGTAAATAAGTGACCATGGGATATTTTAATTCTATCATCCCACATTCTTGAGAACTAAGATTTCTGGTGTGAAAGAAAGGTCATAGAGATGTAATACAAAAGAGGTTAACTAAAAAATGATGTCTTGAATCAGAATGAACTACTGAGATACTTTAAATATATATTTAAAATATATATAAAACAAGGCCTGGTAACATATATTTAACATGTAAATGAATAAACATTTATTATATTGATGTGTACAGTGAATACAAATTGAATGTACGATATTTCCTCACTGTTCATTAAAGATGCCTAGAAACAAGACCAACACAGTAACAATAAGTATCTCTAGTGTCCAGGTTGTCATTTTGAAATACCACTTGCTACTGAAAAAAAGCAGGTTTCTTAAAGAAATCGTAATTCCAGCAGTGGAGTAGAAAATGTACAAAGGGTTTCTTCTTTGGGTAATGAAAATTTCTAAAACTGATGCACAACTTTTGTGAGTACATTAAAAAAACATTCAATTGTATATTTTCAACGTGTGAAATGTATGATATATGAATTATATCTCAACAAAGGTGGTAAATATAGGGCAAGAAACTAGTATTTATCCTTCCTTTCCTATATGAACTGTACCACTAGGTGTCTAAGTAGTAAATGAATCATAGCATTTCATTATAAAAATATTCCAATAAATAAAAGAAATGACAGCATGAGAGCATAGAAAGAATCTAGGCACTGAATATCAACAGCTGCTACCACCACAAAAAGAGAGACAACCAGACATTAGGTGCCTCCTAATGAAAGAACATACCACCGCCTGTATTTCTGCTAAAGGGATGTAACATGAGTCTGATCAAATTTTGAAAACAACTGGCAATTTGCAGGGACTACAAGAACGAAGGAATATGATAAATTACACCATGGATATACAATCAGCAAATTCCAGACAAGTTGGAAACTCATTAGGTCTAATGCCCTAGGTCCTTCAACAGGTACAATTTAGGTGAAAGAAAGGGATGAAAGGAAAACCAGTATACTGAGAAATTTAAAAGACTTAACAAAATTTTAATAATTGGCAAGACTACATTGTGGTATTTAGGAATACAGAGTTGGGTGGTAAAACTATAAAGAACTGAAAAAAGTGATTATCATAAGAATGCTGGCTATTTTGTGGAGAGGCAAGGGGTTGATGGTGGGATGGGGCACATAGAGGCATTTCTGGGGTAGTTAACAAAGTTTGCTTTTTTGACTTGAGTGGGTGTTATCAGGTGGTTTGGCTTATAATAATTCACTAAGCATTCCCTTTGGTGGCTTTGTATATATATTTTTTTAATTTTGTAATAAAAAGAACACTTCATACATGCAGTTATGCTATACCACTAAAGGACACTCAATAGATGGATTACAACAGGATGTGAAAAGGACCCAAATGTACGATCAGATACAAAAATTTAGAAGTGAAAGAGTGGAATTATTTGGGGAATGCTTTATGAAGAGCTGGAACTTTAGCTGAGTCTTAAACCCTCATAGATCACGGTCATACAAAAAACAAAAAGAAAGCACCATATAGGGGAAAAAAGGAAAAAAAAAGCACGGATGTATGATGCATAAATATTAAGACTGATGTATAGCTGAAAGTGGAATTTGTATGTATGGCCTAATTTGGAAAAAAAAAAGAAAGGACTTCACTGGACTTTATCCAATGAGGCAAGCAAATCAAAATCTGAGACTATTTTCATTGTTATTTGTCCACTCGTCTCCTTAGAAATCACTGGCATCAACTGCTGATGTTCTCTGTTTCTTAAACGTAATAAAATAGGACAAAAATGATAACTACAGCATGGGATTAGGCAAAAGATCTGAGTTTAAATACCAATCACATAATGACTGCTTGGATTTTGGACAAGTCCCTTAGGAACTACATCTGTTTCCTCAGGAGGATAATACTCTAGCTGAGGTGAGTCAAGGGCATGTTACATAGTGGGATCTTAATATAATTTTCATCAATGTATTTATAGTTAAAAAATAAAAAAAGAAATTATTTCGGCTAATACTCTCAAATTATAATCCAAGAAACATGTCTTTGATTTGTATCTATCATTGTGAACAGCAAAGATACAGAATACTTCCATTACTGCAGAAAGGTCTACTGGACAACACTGCAGTATTTCCCAGTACTATTAATGGATTTTGAATATAAGATTCTTGTATTAATTGTTTTATTAAATTAAAAAGCAGAAGTAGAAGTGAACTATAATATAAACAACCACTTAGATTTCACAAGACAATTTACTTTAAAAAGTAAAGTAATGAAACACATGCTGATCTGACTCCTAAAAAACATGACTAGAGATTAACAATGGATTATGAGACACACAGGGGAAAAACAAAATTTAAACCAATGGTCTTCAAGTTTAACAGACATTAGTATCACCTGGAAAACTTGTTCAGGTAAAGAATCCCAGTTCTCACCCCATATATTCTGATTACACAAGTCTAAAGCATAAGCCCCCAACTCTTGGTCTGCCCTGTGAAGAACAGGGCTGCACAGCAGGAGGTGAGCGGTAGGCCAGGGAGTGAAGCTTCATCTGGATTTGCAGCTGCTCCCTAGCGCTAGCATCACTCCCTCAGCTCCACCTCAGATCATCAGGCATTAGATTCTCAAAGGAGCACCAGTTTCTGGTACCATAAAGGTTGGGGACCGCTGGTTTAAAGCACAGCCCAGGAAAGCATATTTTTAATGAGTATTCTGATAATTCTGATGCAGGTAGTTGGTGAATCACAAAAGCTTTATACATATACATATTGATGCAAGTAGTTGGTGAATCACAAAACATTTATACATATTGCTTTCAGGGAGAAATTTCAGGGCTATGAAGAGATTTCTAGTAACAGATAAATGACAACTGCATGAGCTACAGAGTCTAGATCTGGGTGTGATTTTTGCTTTTGTCAGTGTTGCAGTGTGACTTTAGACAAAGTATTTAGCCTTTATGATTCCTATCTTCCTTATCTGAATTAAGAAAGAATAGATCAACTTCAAATAAACCTTTAGGAATCTCATACCAAAATAAAATTCAGAAAGAAAAACAGAAACCAAGAAACTCTTCCCATGAAATCAGTAAATAAATATAGATGGGCACTTACCTCCAGATAAACACAAAGGTAGTGAAATAAAACAAAATTAAAGACTGCTAGATTTGATCACCAAAAAAAGCACCATAAACAAAATTAGAAGACAAACTAGAAAAATATTTACTAATATGATTTCAATGTCATAATAAGCTCAAACTAGAGGCTAAGAAACATTAATATTTCACAGAAAGGGAACATTCATCAATAAACTAAATTTAAACTTTAAGTTTTAGGAATATCAAAAAGTTTCCCTAAAGCCCTCAATTAAAAAGATTACAAATGTGATCTTTGTTATTAAGGTCCTGGGGAATTGCAGATGAACAGGCTGATTTCTTACCAGAACAGATGAAACTCACCATTCAAAATTAATCTAGCGAAAATAATACAGCTTTAGTCTCCTCTACTCACTTAACTTTTCAGGTTAACAACTTCACCCACTACTGACATTCTGACCAGGCAACTTTTTCTTAGAGGTACTGTCCTCTGCATTGTGGGTTGTTTAGCAGGATCCCTGGCTCCTATCCATGAGATGCCAGTAGCACCCCCTCCCCCAACTGTGGAAACTAAAAATGTCTCTAGGCACTTTCAAATGTTCTTTGGTGGGCAAAACTGCCCCCTGTTAAGATCTACTGGGTCAAGCTATATTATCCCTTTTGATGCCATCTTAAAAATTACTTCCCTAGAAGTAGCCACACCTAATCCCAAATAGGACCAGTCCAATTCTGTATGTTCTCATTTGCTGTGTGCTAGATCTAAGAACTGTGTGTGTGTGTGAATCCTTTTCTGTGCACAAGCATAAAGTATTTCTGAAAAGGGCACACAAATTAACAGTAAATGTTGTAGGGCAGGGGCTTAGACACTTGGAGTGGAGGGAGGTATATCACACTTTTTTCCTACCGTTTTCATTTACCATATGCCTGCATTAGCTTTCAATAAAAGAAAACATCACAAGTTTGTCTATGTGGGGAGGGCATACATAAAAGAATGTTATAAGGATTCATTCAATGCAGCTGTGCGCAACAAAGTCTGATCCATTCTATTGACAAGTAGTTGCTGAATATCTGCTCCATAAGGAGTACTGGTAACACAACAGTGAGTAAAGCCAATAAGCCACCTGCCTCCCCCACCCCCTCTTAAAGTGCTTACTTTCTAGTTTGAATGTGTGTGTGTGTCAGGGTAGGGTGTTTTTACATTTAACTTTATCTACATTCCCACATTTGAGAGAAATTTCAGGCTTTCACAATAAAAATTTAAACAAGACCCTTTAGCTAACCAATTTCTCCCAAATGTTGGTTTTCTTTTACAAAAGGCAATCATACATGACAATTTCATGAGCAAGTTGAGTATAAACAAGCACAGTGTAAAACTAGGCAAAATCTACTTTAAAAAAAGTCTTGAATAAATTTCTATTGCAAAGATTATTATTAAAAATAATAATGGCAGAATGCTACATTATCAGATAAATAGGGCACTTCTCTAGACAGAAAAAAATGACTTTCCTTTAAATGATTTAAGTCTTTACTGAGGAAGAAAGGAATGCAAAAGAACATCCTCAAATTTTCAGGTATCTACTAGTCAAGAGCCAAGTCAAATGAGAAAAATTAAAATTGTAAGCAAAAGTGGTAATAAAATTTTAGCACATGTAAATACAAGTTTGCTTATGTGTAGAAGCTGACCAATCTAACTTAGATGTAAAAAATCAAACTCAGATATGAAATATATGATGCATTCTTAGAATTATACTCATTCCTTAACATCACTAGTTCTGAATACTGTCCTTAATTATTCATGTACTCGTGGGACCTTAAATGGAATTACAATACATTTAAATTTAGCACATCATATATACTGTTCTGACTGATGCAGCTCAAAAAAAGAGGCAAAAGTGCTAAAGAAAGGAAAGATTAAAATGACCATGTGAACTGGAGAGGTGCTACGAGAATAGACCATGACCAAGAAAACAGAAAAGAGTGTGTGCTCTTTACAACCTGATCTTACGAGAAACCATTAGACTTGGAATATAAGAAACAAATACATCATAAACTTATCTAACCAAATTAATGAACAGAGTTCTAAGAGAAGCTGGACCAGTATCTATTTTAAGACTGACCTTAGGGAGGATGCTCTCCCACTGTACATACCTTGGAGGCACTGTTAGTTCCAGGACCTTTATATTTTACTAGATTTATCCTGAACTTGACCCAGCAAGGCCATTCTTTTTTTTACTAATCCCAATTACATGAATCTCACTAAATTCAGTGAGCAACAATCTAACTAGGTGATACATAAAAGTTATTTACTGTTGATAGTGATCCAATTCTCTAAGAGAAAACGACAATAGAACTCCATGATAAAAGATAGTTTCCAGGTCACCCAACATGTTGACACTAATTTTATTATTAAATACAACAGCACTTGACTCATGCTTTTTCTAAGTTTTCTATGACATTCCATTATAAATCTATAAAAACCTTTCCCCCAATAATGTGGGGAAGTATGAATTTAAAAGTGACTCACATTCAATTTGAGACCACCCCCTTCATCCTAAAGGAATAGGGGGTGAAAAACAGTGAGGCTGTGCAACTGATGCAAGAGCTAGAATACAATTATCAAAACCACTTCCCACATAATAGCAAAGGCAAAAGGACAAAAGTTAGATATAAAGGATGCAATGTTACTTTTCAACATAAAAATTAACACCAGATTTCAATGATTCTAATTAATGAGTCAATGTGAAACGCTGAAATTTCCCTTCATACAGATGTAAGACACTAAACAGGGTAATAAAAATTAATACTCCAGCTCTTTATTGATCAATGGAATTTAAATAAAATAGTGCAAGTTTGAATGCAAGTAATCTGGACTTCATCAGTCAACTTAAAGTTAAAGCTGTGAATTTTGGCTATGAGCAAGGTATGTATTCCAAAGCACACCGACCAGGCCATAGAGGCAAATTATGAAAGAGAGAAGGTTCCAATGAGATGTGCAGTCCCGTGGTGAGATCATTTATTGGAAGTAGAAGAGTAAGCCTGATTCAGCAAATGGGACATCTGTAGCCACATAATGAATTTACAAAACTATTTTGACTCGTGATTTCTGCTAGCATTTTCCAGGGCTGCTTAAGGAAAGCCCCATTTGTATTCATTAGTTCAGTACCACCACTGGAGACACTTTAAATAAAAATGTAACTCAATGTAAATGTTATTACCAAAAAGGCTTCCTCTCTCCTTCCTAACATCATCACTGACTTACCTTCTGTGCACGAGATAAATGAGAAAATGGATCAAGAATCATGCAGATTCAAAAAAAGAGAAGCAACCAAGGCTTCGAGACCAAAATGTATTTTAAAAAACTGTTCAAGATAAACCTATATGCCAATCTAATAAACCAAATTAGGTTGATCCGAAAAAAACTAGAATCCAAATCAATCTAAGTTATAAAGCTCTTCCTTCCAATTCAAAAATATTTTATGAACCTTTTCAAAGACTGTTTTCTTAGCAAAAAGGTCTTAATGACAATCCACAAATAATATAGTCTTCCGTGGTCCATTTCTCTACACACACCTTTCAGAATAGGATTCTTAATATAGCCGTGATAAAAACACCAAAATACAATAGGAATTAAGGCGGTAATGAATATTTCTAAAAAATACGCAATCTTCTTTGTTAGCAGATGCAACACAGTACGGACGTTATTCTGAAAAGAACAGACCAAATTAATCTTTCGTAACTTAAAAATTTCAACTGAACACCATTACTCAATTTGCCAAGATTTAAAGGTTATGTTTAAAGTCAGTGCCTTAGCATTGTAAAGTAAATTTTACTTTAAAATTAATTCTATACACATATGCAAGCCTCTGACATAGATATGAGCAACATTTGATGTTTCGATCACCAAAAATTTAAGTAGATGACTAATGCTAACATGTAATAAACAAGAACGTTTGTCATCTTAAGAAATTATTACCAAATGAAATATTTCTGCTAAACATTTAACTCTTTCAAAAGGTCATTTCAAACTATGTTACAATTAAACCTAATTCACAATATTTGAAATGAGTCTAACACAGTTAAGATGTACAACAAAATGACTAGGCTTG
This sequence comes from Eidolon dupreanum, assembly GCA_028627145.1. Lineage (NCBI taxonomy): Eukaryota > Metazoa > Chordata > Mammalia > Chiroptera > Pteropodidae > Eidolon > Eidolon dupreanum. The sequence continues at coordinate 95,871,042 of CM053503.1, read as the reverse complement.
CACGAATTATACTGTATGTTACTATGTGAAATTACACAAACGTTAAATATAAAATGTAAGTGACGACCGATATAATAAAAAAAATAAACTTTTTTTGAGTAAAAAAAGTTTCTTAATTTATCTTTTAGCTCAAAAGACCTGGCAGAGCCTTACACAGTGCCTGGCACCTTGCTACAAATGAAAAAAACAAACCAGAACGTTTTGAAGCAAAACCATCACGAGATTTACCTTCACTGTTTATTTAGAGCCCTGAATCCAATAGTAAATTCCATCATCAATTTTTCTCTATGTAACAGTTTACTTAAAATTTAATCATAGTAAAAACAGAAAATGAAACAGTACTTACATTTTTATTGAATTTGGTGAAAGAATGGTACATATAAAACCTGTGCATATAAACAATCGCAGTGTTTATTGTAAGCTGGGAACTGAAACATAACATTTAGGAAATATCTGAGAAAAACATGATCTCATTTCCAAAACAATTTTGATGGAAAATTCCTAACCTACGGTTCTTTTCCAATGTTTTCCATTAACACAAAAACAAACCGAAACCCGTAAGAAAATGATCAAAACCACGCAGGATAGTAGTGGTAGGGGAGGGAAGCTCGACGTCAAATAAATAGTAACAATAACAACCGCTGAGCATTTCACTCTAATACTGCTATTACGCGAGCCCAGGAGGATTTATCAGTGTCTATGACTGAAACAGTTGAAACGCGCGCGCAACCTCCTACAAAACCACGCCAAGAACATAAAGACCTCCAGTGCGCTCCCAAGGTACTAGAGCCATCAAACAGGCAGGGAGCTCGGGGAAAGGATGCGAACACTTACGACTTCCAGCATCGCTAACTCCTACCTCTCAAATCCTTCTCGGATAAGATTTCCAAGCAGCCGCTTTTTCTCTGCTATAATTCCTAATCCTCTCTCGCCTCGGCGGCGCTCCCATCCCCCGCCGCCACCATGCGCGGCCCCAAACAGATTATACAACGCAGCCTCCCAGCCCGCATTCCCGGACTCCTCTCCTTTCCTCCGCTGGCCGCGAGCGGCCTTCCGAGCCCGAGCCTGCCTTCCCTTACGGCGCGGCCGAGGCCCACCAAAGGCCGTAGCAGCGGCGCCATATTCGCGGGACACCAGGCCCGGCAACCGGGCAGGTAGCGAGGGGTACAGGGCGTGAGCAACAGAGGGCCAAGACTAGGAAAGGATACACATTGAGACGCTGTCCCATGTCCTGGATGAGGTTAGCCGCCTGCTGGCGGCACGAGAGCTCTTCATCCGCCTCCACTCCACAGCGGCGGCTCGGCGTGTTCTCCAGCTGTTCCCGAGTAAAGAACCAGCGAGAAGAAGCTCTACGGCCCGACGCCATGACACTTCCTCCTCCGCCCGCTCCCTCACCCACCCCCGCCCCTCTCGGCTCGCGGACTCCCCGCCAAGGCCGCGCGACCCCGCCCCACTCCGCTCGCCGTAGACCACGCACCGCCCCTTTTCACCCCCGCCACCGCCCGTGCGCGTGCGCGAGGGCTGCCCTACCGGCTCGCGCCTAGTCTTTTGCTTTCTTTTTCCTGTCTCGGACCTCGCTCTCGCGCACGGGACCACAATGCTCCGCGCCGCTTGTCATTTGGAGGCGCCCGAAGGTGGGGGTAGGCGGAAGGAAAAGGTCGGCGCGGTGCATGCCGGGCCTGGGATTAGTGGGGCAAAGGGGCGGGGAGGAGAGGAGGGAGGAGGCTGGCCTGGGGTCGGGTGGCGACTGGGAGGCGGGCGGGCGGCTGCGCCTTGGGGCTTGGGCGTGGTCTGTAAAGTTCGGGGGTGGTTCTTGGGCCGGTAGTATGGCCGCACTTCAGAAAGAAAAATCCCTGCTTTTGTCATCGCCGCAAGCCACGACCTCCAGGTTTCTATAACAGTGATCTGCTAAGTGTACGCTCTTGACTCGTGTCAACGATAAATACCCTCCGCCCAACGGGCGGCTGCGGGAAGAACGTACCGGGGAAAGTGCGTAAGAACACTCCACGTTTGTGTCGCTGTTGAGTGCTTTTTTATCTCCCGGTTGTCTTATTTGAATCCCACAACCACGCAGGCTGTAGGTTTATTTTCTTTTTTCATTACTTTCCAACAGTTATCTAATTAGTAACTAGTGGAACTGAGTTTCTAAGCTAGGTTTTGAGTCCGTTATCAATGGTGTGTTTTTAAACCCCTCCATGACTTAAAAGGTTAGAAAAAGTCAATTCAGGAGGCACCGAGTACAAATTTTATTTTTAGCATTTGATACAGTAACACTGCGCATATTGGTTGACTAATCTTTTCGCCTGTTCTTGTAATGGAGAAATTGGTAGGTTTGTGGCTCTGAGCCAGCGCTTGTTGTGTATCAAAAAAATTTCTACTTCTAAATTTTTTAACTTTGTCAAAGACCTACTTCTAAAGGGCAAGTGATATCATTTTTAAGTGAGTTCATCATTAAAACACCAGGCTTTTAAAATCCTTTTGGGGATCCTATGCTCAGTGCACTGCTGCATCTTGGCAATGTACCCCTAATGCTACTGTAGTGAGCTATTGATTTGGCTGTAGCAGGCAGTTAGGAACAGCTTGTGTGTATAACTTCGTTTCCTACCTACATTGCTTGTCTCACGTCTTAACGCTTAGAAATTTAAGGGTTGATTTAAAGCAAAGTTTGTAAAGTGTCTACCTCCCACCGTCGTTTATGATAACAAATTAGGAATCAAAGAGAACTTCCTCAACTTGATAAAAGAACATTTATAAAAACACCGCAGCTAGCATAATACTTGGTGGTGAAGAAAACTAGCTTTCTTGCAAAGTCAAGGATGTCCCTTTTTACCACTTCTTTCAACATGGTACTGGAAGTCCTAGCTAATACAATAAGAAAAGGAAATAAAAGGTAAACAAATTGGGAAGGCAGAATTAAAACTGACTTTGTTCACAGTTGACAATTGTTTATGTGGAAAGTCTCAAAAGTATAAATAAAGCTGGAACTAATAAGTGATTACAACAAGACTAAGATACAAGCTTGCAGAAGTCAATTGCTTTCCTATATAAGAGCAATGTACAATTGAAATTAGAAATTAAAAACAATACTCTTTACAAAAAGTAATACTTTTTTTCATTATAAAATAATATTTAATAATCTAACCAAAGTGACAGTAGAAGATGTTAAAAGCAAATACGTATTGGATTAAAAGCAAATACACTGATTAAAGAAATGAAAAAATAATAAATGGAAGGGCTATTCTGGGTTCATGGATTAGAAAACCATATCATTGGATGTCCTTTCCAACGTGACCCATAGATTCACTGCAATCCCAATCAATTTTAGCAAGTTATTTTGTAGTTATCAAGAAATTGATTCTGAAGTTTATGTGGAAAGGCCAAAGAACCAAAATATCCAACACTATCAAAAAGTTGGACTGACACCTCCCAACTTCAAAGCTACAGTAATAAAGATCATATATTGATATTGGCAAAAGAAAAAACACAGGAATCAATGGACCAGAGTATAGATTCCAGGAATAGACCTGCACAAATATAGTTAACTGATCTTTGGCAAAGGAATAAAGGCAATTTGAGAAAGGATAGTCTCTTCAATAAATGATGCTAGACTAACTAGACGTTCATATGCAAAAAAAAAAAAAAAAAAGACCTTAACATCTTTCACAAAACTTAATTCTAAATGAGTCATAGCCCTAAATGTAAAATGTGAAACTATAAAACTTCTGGAAGAAGACATAGTAGATAATCTAGGCCAGCAGTCTCCAAACTCTTTAGTATCAGGGACTGGTGCTTCTATGAGGATGTAATGCCTAATGCTCTGTGGTGGAGCTGAGTCCACCACTAGCACTGGGAAGTGGCTGCAAATACAGATGAAGTTTTGCTCTCATGTCCCTGCTCACTTGTGCGACCGGGTTCCTAACTGGCCACAGGATGGTACCAATCTGTGGCCTGGGGTTGGAGACCCCTCATGTAGGCAACCTTGTGTTTGACAATGAGTTTTTAGATAAAACACCAAAAGCATGGTCCAAGGAAGAAGAAAACTAAGTTGGATTTCATTAAAATTAAAGACCTAAGAAAGACACTGTTAAGAGAGTAAAAATGCAAGAAGAAAATCTTTGCAAAAACACGTATCTGTTAAAGAACTTGTATTCAAAATATTCAAAGAACTCATAAAACTCAACAAAGAAAACAACCCATTTTAAAAATGGGCAAAAGAGGTGAACACGAAGATTTACGGATGGCAAATAAGCACATGTTCAACATCATGTCATAAATATTCTCTGTAGCCATTTATAATTGCAGGACTGGAAGCATGACTGTTCATGAATTGAGGATTTTATGATTATGATACATCCATGCAATGAAATACTCTTCAGCCAGTGAAAAGAAAGCATCAAAGTACTGAAAGAAAAAAACTTCTAACCAAGAATACTCAACCTGGCAAAGTCCTCCAGAAACAAAAGGGTGTTAATTAGTAACAGGAAAACATGAAAGTGTAAATCTCACAGGTAAAGATAAAAATGTAGTATAAATCAATAATCTAATGTAAAGGTGTGGGTTAATCACTTATAAAGTTAGTATGAAGGTTAAAAGACAAAACTACAATAATTTGTTAAGGGCTACACAAAAAGATATAAGTTGTGTCATCAAAAATGTAAAATGGGGTGGGGGAGGAAGTAAAAATGTAGAACTTTCGAATGTGTCTAAACTTAGGATATCAACTTAAAATAGACTGCTATAGAAAGAAGAAGGCAGCTTGTATCTGGAATGACCACCAAAGTATTAAATAGGAAAAAAAAATCAAGATGCTACCATTTGGATAAAATGAACAAAGGAATATGCACATGTAAGTATTTGTGAAATCATAGACTATCTTTGCAGGAATGCACACACACACACACACGCACGCACAATTGGTTCCTTTTGGGAGACTTAGGTTGAATTTGATATTTTTGAACTCTTATGTATTCATGAACTTTAAAATTTTTATTAGGTCGCAAGCAGTATTTTATATTCAGAAATGCAAATTTCAATTCACTTTTGCTCAGTTTTGGTTGAGAAAAAGCATCAGAATGGTCTCTAAGTTAAATATAAAGTGGGTGTTTATTTTAATTAAGTTAATCTTAAGTAATTTCCTTGAATATAGGTTCAAGTTTTCTGGTTGGATAATATAAACTGGATTGAGTCAAAGCTGGCTTCCTTTTTAGGAGAAATGGAAAAGGGTACTATAATAGGAAGAGAAATGCTGTGATGGCTGTAAGTCATTGTCCTTTGGAATCTGATGGTGCTGGGACTTTTTTCCAGGGGTATATTTTGGAGAAGTGTTTGTACTAGGTAACAAAGGAGAGAAAAGGCTAGAAAAGTGATTTTTTGGGGGAAGATTTTTTGAGATTCTTGGTGTAAGCAGCACTATTTTAGTGTCAGAGGGTGTTTTCAAAATTCAACTCTAGTATGTCATCCCCTACTTAAAAACTTCATTACTTTTAGATAGACAAAAATTCCTCAACTGACCTATGACCCTACACGATTTCGCCAGTTTATACCAAGAATGTCTTGCTTTCTTACCTTTAGCCTCAGTGGTCTTATTTCTTTCTGTGTTCTCTCCTGCCACAAGGCTTTCATTTATGCTATTCTCTTTGTGTTGAATACTCTTCCCTCTCCTTTCCTCTTTTACTTTAAGCTCTTATTTGCTTTTTCTAATCCTAGCTTAAGCAATGCTTTTTTTTGAAAAGTCTCTCTCCAACTCTGACTAGGCCAAATCCCTTATTATAAGCTGTCTAAACACTATGTGCTCCTTCATAGCTGTTATCTTTATAGCAATTTTATATTGATATAAATATAATTGCTTATTTGATACCTGTCTCTCTAACTAGATTATAAGCACCACTGAGGGTAGGAACCATGTTTGCTTTTATGTTGTCCCAGCCCCTACTATGGTTCTTGGTACATAACAGGTGCTGAATACATATTGTTGAAAGCATGTGAATGAGTAAATGAAGGCATAGTTCCTGTTCTCAAGGAAGTCCCAGTCTAGTGCGAAGATAGTAATTGCAATTCAAAATGAGAATTGTGCTCTATTAGAGATATCAATACAATTTTAAAGGAGTAGGTACTGATCAATGAAACCCCCAAACCCAGAGACCACCATTTTAGGTCCTGAGGAATTTTGAGAGAGAGAGAATAATATGATCAGATATATACTTTGGAAAATTTCCCCTGGCAACAGGCTAGAAGATGGGTTGTACCAACTAAGCCCAGAGTCAGGGGTATAAAAAAGAGATTATTTTAGTAGTCCTGGTGAGAGATGAGGATCTGAATTTTGTTAGAAGCCATAGGGAAGAAAGACTGTATAAGAAATTAAAGATATAACAGTGGTAGAATCTATTGGATTTATGATAGGTTTTATATGGGTAAAGGAGAGGATTTAGGTGGCTGGGTGATACTGTTAATCAGAGTTAGTAGTATAGGAAGTGGAACTAACTTTTGGAATAAAGAGATTGAATTACATTTGGGGCATATGATTCTGTAAAGGACCATAGTATTATAGCTTTGATTTTTTTTTTTATGCCTAAAGCCATTAGGACTTCTTGAAACATTGTGTTCTCTTGACTTCAGAATACCATATTATTCTGGTTTTCCTCCTTTTTCACTGGCTACTACTCACTACCCAATGCTGGCTCCTAACCATTTGACCTCAGAGTATTGCCATATCCCAGGAATTATTCCTGGATTCTTTTGGTTCTCTCCTCTACTTTTTATCCAGGTGATTTTATCGTCTCATTTCTTTAAATACTTTATATATACTGATGGTCTCTCCCCACCTCTCTCTTGAACTCTCCAGACTGGTATACCCAACTGCTTACTGGACATTGCTACTTAAATGTCCAAGAGGCATCTGAAATAAAAGAGGTCCAACAACAGAACTGTTGATTTTCTTCTAAGGCTGTTTATCCCATAGTCTTTTCCATCATAGTAAATGGTAGTATTTACTCAGTTGCTCAAGTAAAAAAACTTAGAATCAAAGCATCTATGTCAAAAGTATGGATGAGTTCAATACCATTAACTACATCTCAGAGGTTAAATGTCCTCAGGATTATGTGCACAGAAAACTTATAGTTTCATTGATCTTTTCTATTATCAGTTTAGTCTCTGTTGCACTTATTTCCACTTTGATCTTTGTTATTTCCTTCTTTCTACTAGCTTTGGGTTTCATTCTTTTTCTAGTTTCCTGAGGTGTAAAGTTAGGTTGTTTATTTGACATGTTTCTTATTTGTTAATGTAGACATTTATCACTATGAATTTCTCTCTTAGAACTGCTTTTGCTGCATCTCAAGTTTTGGTATATTGTATTTCCATTTTCATTTGTCTCAAAGTAGTTTTAGATTTCTCTTTTCATTTCTTCTTTGAACCATTGGTTGTTCAATAGCATGTTGTTAATCACCATACATTTGTGAATTTCCTGGTTTCCTTGTAATTAATTTCTAGTTTCATACTATTGTGTTTGGAAAAGGTTCTTGACATGATTTAAATCTTATTAAATTTATTAAGACTTGTTTTGTGGCTGAACATATGATCTTTCCTGGAGAATATTCCATGTACACTTGAGAAGAATGTGTATTCTGTAAACACATTACTTTTGGATGGAATGTTCAGTATATATCTGGTAATCCAACTGGTGTAATGTTTTAAGGCCAATGTTTCCTTATTGACCTTAGGGAGGAAAAAGCTTGTGGCAGAGTTTATGGCCAAGGGGAAAGAGGTAGGAGATGAAGCTGGAAAGTTGGCCAGATAAGTAGGCTATGGTCAAGAGTTTAGATTTTTATATTCAGTTTCATAAGAAGCCATTGGAGTTTTTAAAATAGATCTGTGATATTCCCTGACTTATTTATTTTTTTAAAAAAACCACATTAGCAGTTCCATAGAGAATTACCTAAGGGGGTCTAGAATGGTAGTAGGAAGAGTAGGTAAGAAATGATGGTGACTTGAGCATGACTGGTAGGATGGGGATGTGAGATGCGGTAGGTAGAACCGACAGCACTTGATGGAATAAATTTAAGAAAGAGGGAGGAAGGGAAAGAAATAAATCCAGGTTGACTCCTAGTTATCTGCATGTGTGTGTGTGCATGTGGGTGCATGTGTGTGCACTATAGTTTGTTCCATCAATCTCCTATATTTGGACAATACATATAATTTCCAATATTTTACAATTACAAATAATGCTGCAATAAAATTATGTCATTTCCAACATCATACATAAGGACAATTCCATCATCAATTGAATCAAAGATTTAACCATAAGAAAATTAAAATATGCAGGCACTAGAAGAAAAGATGAGTAAATTCTTCCTTAATCTGGATGTAGAAAAAGACTTTCTGACTATGACTTTCCTATCATTCAAGTCTTAGGTCAAAATTCTTTTCAAAGAGATTTTCTCTGGCCCCACTATTTAAGGTTTTATTTCCTACCCTTTCCCTAGCCACTCTATATAGTTCTGTTTCTAATTTTTTCATAGTGTTTATTAATATAAGAAAAATTTCCTTCTTTCTTTACTCCTTCTCTTCTCTCTATTCCTCCTTTCTTTTTCCTCCCTACCTCCTTTATTTATTTTTCTTACCCTCCAGATTGTAGGCTTCATTAAAGAAAAAATTTTATTCTTTTTATTTACTCCTATATCCCCAGTACCTGGAACAGTAAGTCCTACAGCTCTGACACTTTACATAAACATTCTGTGAATATGTCGCTGTTTTGTTCAACTTTGTTTTTCTTTTTAAGCAGATTTGAATAATAAGCAGAGATTTGGATGGATAAAGTTCTAGAAAGCAACAGGAAGAGCAAGAAAAAAGTAATGAACTACAGTGAAAATAACGAGATGGGCATAATTTGGCAAAAATTATATTAGCATAAATTGTATACCAATACTCTTAATTTTCTGGGCTAATGTGAGGGAGAAGAAGTAATAATGAATCTAAGGCAAGAGGGTGATTCTGAAAAGTTATATTTGATATTGGAATTCAGCCAGATGTACATGAACCACAAATGTTCATCACCACTTCTAGGACCAAGTTCACATTCAGCAGCCCAGGTGAGACCATTAATGAAGTGAGTAGAACAGGCTACCTTGGTATTGCCCTGCTGCATCTCCATAACTTTACACATTTCACTCAGTATATTAAATTAAAAGATCTTCTAATAAAAAGTAAATTATAAACTAGAACTTTTCTCCAGAATATATAAGTTCTCATTCAGTCTGAAACTATGTTCGTATAGTTTTGCCTTTCTGTATATTTACCATCTCCGACTCTAAACAAGCCTTATTTATCCTTCTAGACTCAGCCCAAGTTCCACCTTCTGTGGAGAGCTTCCTAACAGTTTGAGTCCAGATGAATTTTTCTTACTGAAACTTCGGTGACACTCATATTGTATTGCTTAGTAATTATTGCATGAACAGGTGTCTTGCCTCTTTAATTGGATTATACATTTCTAGAGGTTATGGAATATGTACATTACTTATTTTGTGGAATCTAAAGCATTCCCAGCCCAGTTTTGGGCTAGTGAAATGTGTTTAAAGTAAATAAAAACAGGTTCTTTGGGCCCTATTCACATATACTTGCTCAAAGTGGAGAACTTACTTGAGCCCTCTAGAATGATAAATCTGATTTTGGTCTTTCTCCATATAAAGCATTAGTGACATCTTGATTTTTATTCCTGCCATTAATTTTTAAAGTGCTGAGAAAATCATTTTTGATTTGTACATAAAATAATAAACTGCTTTTCAGAGCGAAAGCACATGTGAGTCATTTTTGTTTTGAATAATTTAAGATACTCAGAAATATTCTATTTCTGGATAAAATAGTTCAAAATAGGATTTTAGTAATGCATGTGGGATACATGCTAAAAACAAAAATAAAATATTTTCCTGAAAGATTGCCTTTGTAGTAAATTCAGTCATTCAGATTGTTTTCTCTCAAGACCCAAAAATGCTAGAGCATTGCCAGCTTTGAGTTTATCCTGAAAAAGAAAAGAAAAGGTTTTATTTTTGAAGCATTATTTAGTGGTTGTTTTTAAGTACTTTATTGAGTGTCTTTATCAGGTTTAAAAAAAATCAATTTCCCAATGTCAGAGAAAAAATATTAACAGGTTAAACAATATTTTACCCAAATCCTCCTGACCTGCTTTTTTGCCCCACTATTTGAAATCTAAGTTTGAAACTTGGCGATAGGAGGAAAGGAGGAGAATTATCAAGGGATAGAGCCCCAGTGGAAAATGCCTGTCTTTGGAAATCTCTGCAGGACTCTCCAGTGGATTTTAAGGACTATTTGGAGGCAAAACAGAAAAGGAACGTTATAAGATTATGGGACAAGAGAGCTGGGAACAGTGCCCAGAAGTCATCTAGCCACCTCCCAGCTTCTAGGCATATGTTTTTTCCTTTCACATGGCTCCAAATAAAAAGTAAGCTCTTTTGGAGCAAGAAAGGTAACATAGATGAAGAGTCTAAGGATATTGTATAAATAGGTACATTTATTAATTTTGCATGAGAGAAGGACTGCAAAAATTTCACTTTCTCCCCAGCTAAAGACTAGATCAATTCCACAGAAAGCAGTTCTGTATTTGAGGGGTAATTTTGTGATACTCTAATTGATATATGTCCAGCTTGCAAAGGGCAGGCATGTAGTTGAGGGTGGAAGGAAACACGTATAGGATTGTATAACATCTATACCGTTAACATATATCTGTATTTCATAATCACTTCAGGATTTTTACACATCCTTGAAGAATGAGTGGTTTGAGGCAGGGACTTCTTACTCTGGGCTTTTCCCTCATCCATACCTAGGCCATCTCTAAAGGAAGATTTCGGAAGTGACTTGCTGTTCTGAGAGGCCATTTCCTTTACTTTTAAAAATAGGTTGGTGCCAAATATGCTTTGAAGGAGACTCTTTGGTGTGTTGGTTGGAAACCTGATCCTGAAGTCAGGAGATTTGGGGTTGAGTCCAACAGTTGTGTCACCTTTGGTAAATCACTGAACTACACAAAGTCTTGTTTTCCTATTCTGTATCTACATTGTGGAAGGCATCTGTCTACCTCCAAGTGTTGTGTTTGTCAAGTAGATTTATTTCATTAAAAAATTTTTTTTCATGCAATTTACCTTCATGTGGCTCAGCATTTAAAAGGTGTAAAATGGATACTATCTTCCCAGAGTTATCAGTTTCTTGTCTGTTCTTCCAGAGATAGTTTAAGCATATATCAGCAAATACTTATATTTAGGCCTGTAGATTTTTTTTCACAGATAGGTAGTATACTATACACAAATGGAACTATACTATACACATTGTTTGGCACCTTGCTTTTTTAATTCACTATACAAAAATACAAAAATTGATCTTTCGTATTTTTTTGTGACTGTATAGTTTCCATTGTGTGGATGTATTATGTAACTATTTCCCTGTATTTTGTTTTCAGTCTTATAAACAATGTTACAGTGAGTAACCTTGTACAAAATGTCATTTTGAATTTGTGGCAGTGTAAAATTTTTATGCAAGATTTTTTAAAACTTGCAAGTGAAAAGCACGTAAAATTAAAAGGCATAAAATAATTATTATCCTATTGAACTTTTAGGATACTTGAGGTATCTGGTTTCAGTTTAATTTTGATTCTTGTTACAGCTTCCTACTTTAATAAGTAAATATTTAACAGTTCAAGACTTAGTGCCATAAGGTGGTTAAGTGCCAGAGGGAACACATGCTATATAAAGCAGTCAGAGGTTTCCCAGTTAATAACTTGCAACTAGTAAACATCAGAAGGGACTCTTCTTGGCAATCTGTTGATGTGCTTCAAGCTTGCCGAGAAGATTTGATGGGCTATATCCTTAATGATTAAAGCAGAGAATTAAGGTGCAAGAGATCTTTTAGATTCTAGTTTAGAAGAAAGCAAGAATTATGCAAAAGGATTATGACTAAGACTTTTGGTAGATTTGTTAAGAGTTTATATATTCACGTTTTTATTTTTGGCCATCCTTGGCGCCTGGTAGTGACTGGTGGTAAAGTTCTCAGGAAGAACTTGTTTTGTTGAGAGATGGGGGTAGAATGGGAAAGGGAGCAAAGGAAAGGGGATCTGAAGACAATGCATCTCATTTTAACTCATCTTGGTTCAGGAGACTACAGGGTAGAATAGGCAGTGGCAGCATTGTGGCACATTTACCCACCCTAAAAGTCAAATGTCAAAAGAAGAAAATCCAGTTACATGAGGATTTTGGTTTCTTGGGTTGTTGTTGATCAAGACTTTAGTCTCAATATTCAAATTACTAGAATCATTACAATTTTTGAGATTGATAGATTTGCAGCAAATATTAGAGGGAAAAATTAGACTTTTTATTCATCTAAAATGAAAAATATATTATTATTATGATATGCATCTTTATAGTTTTATTTCTTGGGTTCATGAATTTAGTTGTATTAGGTTGACTTTAAGCTTTTTAACTTTTTTTTCCCCCTTAATAGTTCAGCTATTTCTAGAGATCTAGTAACAGTTCTAGGAATATTAAGTCTAATGTTTCTATTCTTTGTTATTACGTATCAAAGTGCTCTGAAACCAAACGTAATTAGAGCAGGAAAACTAAGAAAGAAGACCATGAAGTAAAGGCATATACTTTTGTTTCTGCATCAAATTCTTCTATGGATTCTATCAATTTTCCAGGTTCCAGCTCACCTAGTGGAAAGTGGTAGTCCATTCCCAAAATGACTTTATCCTGAAGAAAAAACATATATTTTTATCTATAGTTTTGTAGAACATCAAAGAAACTCCTGTAAACTTAATTGTATTTAATTATTACAAGCACTTCTATGGTAAAACATCAAATTTCCTGATTAATAGAAACAAACATCTAAAATGTTACAAGTTTTTATGGATTCAGAACTTATTCTGATACTTTCTCCAGCAGGTGTCGCTATTAGGTCTCTTAAAATTGGAAATAAACCCCCACTCTCCCTTTTTTTTTTTAATAACTGAAGTAAAGGATACTCAAATATAAGAAGTAGGCATGTTAATAAAAAATGTGGTTGTCGTCAGATGAAATTAAGGATTCTGTATTTCTTAAAATGGTACATTGCAATTGATTCCACAATTTTTGAAAACATACAGGAGTTGAAAAGGAAAAAATGAAAAAAATTGGATAAAAAGAGAAAAAAAACACAAGCAAAATACCAACCCTAAAACAATTCCTATCTCTATAAACTGGATGGATCAGTGTCTGTTCTTTGTATGATGTAACTTCAGATATCCATTTGATACTTCGTACATTAAAGCACACAGCCTTGTCCATCTACAAATATATAAAGCAGTATGTCAGGCAACGTGCTGGAACCTAGATTACCTTGGCCAACAAAAGGGAAATGGTCCCTGTCCCCAAGGAACTCATAATCTAGTATGAAAGGGCTACATTAAATCAATAATGGTAGTCTATCAAAATAAAATGAGAAAAGTATATTTTCAACTAGAATTTTACTTCTAGAAACATGTCCCACTTATATGCAGTAATGGAAATATATGCAAGGTAATTAATTGCAATGTTATTTGTAGCAGCAGAATACTGGCAAACTAAATTACTTCATGTCCAAAAATAAAAAGGAATGAGGGATACTTATGCTGAAATAGAACAATCGCCAAATTAAGTTGTAAAGTGGAATGATCTTGAAGTTACATTGTAAAGAGGGAAAAAAAAAGTCTAGGACAATGTATCTGCTATACTCATATTTCTGTCTTTAACATTTGTGTTGTAGTCTGAATCGTATAGATGTACAATACATATTTGTATGTATACAGTCCACTTTAGGAACAGTACCCAAGAAACAAGTAACAGTTGCCTCCAGGAAAGAAGAGTAGGATTTGGGGGTACAGGAGATCCCCCTTCTTTTTTTGATATCTAATTCACATACCATAAAATTCACCTTTTGAAAGTATACAATACAGTGGGCTTTAGTATGTTCATGAATTTGTGTCACTATCATCCTTCCCACTATCTAATTCCAGAACTTTATCATCTCCAAAGTAAACCCCATACCCATTAGCAGGCACTCTCCATTACCTCCTCCCTCTAGCTCTGTGGAAAACACTAATTTACCCTCTGTGTCTATGCAGTTGTCTATTCTGGACATTTCATATAAGTGAAATCAGGTTATGTATTGCCTTCTTTCATTTAGTATAATGATTTCAAGGTTTATTCATATTGTAGCCTGAATCAGTTCTTTTTAGGCTGAATAATATTCCTTTGTATAGATATACCACATTTTATTTATCCTCTCATCAGGTAATGGACATTTGGGTTGTTTCCATTTCTTAACTATTATGTTAATGCTGCTCTAAACATTTGTGTGCAAGCTTTTGTGTGAACATATGTTTTCATTTCTCTTAGGTATATATCTAAGAGTGGAATTGCGGCATCATATGGTAAGTCCATGTTTGACATTGGTTTGTGTTTTTCTAATGACTGTGTTGAACAGATGTGCTCATCGGCCATTTAAATGTTTTTGGAAAAATATCTACTCAGATCTCTTGTTTCTATTCAAGCCCCTTTGTTTTCTTTTTATTGTTTAGTTGTAAGAGTTTATATTTTCTGAATACTAGAGACTTATAGGGTATATGATTTACAAATACTTTCTTCATTTAGTGGTTTGTTTCTTCACTTTATTGGTTGTGTTTTTTGAAACACAAAATTTTTTAATACCGATGAAGTTTAATTTATCTATTTTTTCCTTTGGTTGCTTGTGCTTTTAGTGTCACATTTAAAAAATTATTGCCAAATCCAAGGTCACTAAGATTTACAACTAATTTTTTTTTTAAGAGTTTGTATTTTAGCTCTTCCAGCTAGGTCTCTGATCCACATTGAGTTTATTTTTGTGTATGGTGTAAAGAAGGAGTCCAGCTTTACTTTTGCATGTGTATATCCAGTTGTCCCAGTACAGTACAGAAAGACTATTCTTTCCTCATTGAATTGTATTGACAATCAGTTGATCTTTTCCAATTCAAAATCAGTTGATCTTTATGTCTGTTCTTATGTCAGTATGATAGTTTGGATTACACTATCTCTGTAGAAAGTTTAAAAATTGGGAGTTTTGAGTCCTCCAACTTTGTTCTTCTTTTTCAAGGTTGTTTTGGCTATTTTGAGTCTCTTCCACTTTCGTATGAATTTTAAGATTAGCTTGTCAATTCCTGCAAAAAAAATTTAAAAGGCACCTGGGTTTCTGATAAGGATTGCACTGAATCTGTAAATGGATGTGGGGAGTGTTGTCATTTAGCAATATTGTTTTCCAATCGATGGGATATCTTTTCATTTATTTAGGTCTTTCATTTATTTTTTCAACAATGTTTTGTAGTTTAGTATCCAAGTCTTGTACTTCTCTAGTTGAATTTATTCCTCAGTATTTTATTCTTTTTGATGCTATTGTAAATGAAATTGTTTCCTCAAATTTATTTGTGAATTATTCATTGCTAGTATACATAATTAATGTTATCTATTAATATTTTTATATAAATAATTTATATTCATAAAGTTTATATTTTATTTTGTATCCTACAACCTTGCTGAATCTGTTTATTAGCCTTGATAGTTTATTTGTGGATTCTTTAGAATTTTCTATATTCAAGGTCATGACATCTGCAAATAATTTTGCTTCTTCCTTTCTCATCTGTATGCCTTTTATTTATATTTCTTGCCTAATCACGCTGGCTAAAACCTCCAGTACAATGTTGAATAGAAGGGGTGAAGACAGAATCTTTCAGTCTTTTGCCAATAAGCAGGATACCATTATTCTGAGTACTTCCTTATTCTCATGCACAAGAAGTTGTTCTAGCTCATTTTGTACTTTCTTTGTCCTGAAATCGGCCTTTACTCCAAGCAGCCCAGCTTCTTCACATTGGAAAATGGGATCTAGAAATCAAGATCTGGGCACTAGATGTGATAATTATTACTGATGTGGAACTATATGTGTGTGTATATACACATAGACACATCTATATTTCTGTATTTTTCTATATATGTAACTACCTTCTCCAACAGCGAGATGGCTGCATTTTATTAAATTTATTTACTCATTTGCTCAAGCCTAGCATGCACAGGAAGTATTTTTAGAATTGCTAACACATACTGCTGCAAAAAACGAAATTACTAGCTAGAATTCAATATTAATGTCATAATTACATAGAGTAAATGTAAAATTCTTAAGTGTTCAATTTGATAAGTTTTGACAAATGCATACATGTGTGTTACTCACACCCCTATCAAGGTATAGAACATTTCTATCACCCAGAAAATTTTCTCTTTTTCCTTCATTTAGAATTATTTCCAGTTTTTGGCTATTTTGAGTAAAGCTCCTATGACCTTTCTTATAAAGTCTTTTTGTGAACATATATTTTCACTTCTCTTAGGTAAATACCTAGGAGTAAAACTTCTGGGTCATAGGGTAGGAGTATCTTCTACAAACAATATATGAAAGTTCTAGTTGCTCCACAACCTTCTCAACAGAGTTTTTAATCTTTCTGTTTTTAGCCACTTTAGTGATAGGTAGTGGTTTCTCATTGTTGTTTAAATTGCCTTTCCCTGATGACTAATGATGAGAACTATCTTTTTTTATTTTTACCATTAAAAAACCCATATTTCCATTTAGTTTTTTCTTTTTTTTTAAGTTTTATTGAGATATAATTAGCATAACATTGTATTAGTTTTAGGTGTATAACAATGATTTTTGATATATACTATAGTCCCTCCTCCTTTATCTGCTGGGAATACATTCCAGGACCCTATTAGGTGCCTGAAACTGCAAATAGTATCATGTTTTTTTTCACATATATGAAATTATCCATCTATCTATCTATCTATCTATCATAGATATATCATATATATGATAAAGTTTAACTTACAAATTATATACAGCAAGATATTAACAACAATAACTAATAATAAAATAGATCAATAAAACAATATACGGTAATAAAGATTATGTGAATGTAGTTTCTTTCTCTCTGTCTCACTTAAAATATCTTATTATACTGTATGTACAGCATGGATACACTGGACAAAGGGATGATTCACTTCCCGGGTGGGATAGAGAAGGATGGTGCAAAATTTCATCATGTCACTCAGTGTGTGCAATTTAAAACTTATGAATTACTTATTCCTGGAATTTTTCATTTAATATTTTCAGACCGTGGTTGGCCATGAGCAACAGAAACTGTGGAAATTGAAAATGAGGATAAGGGAGAACTACTGTGCATATATTGTGAAATGATCACCACAGTAAATTTAGTTGAAATACATCACCTCGCATAGTTACAGATTTTCTTCTTGTGATGAGAACTTTCAAATATACAATATAGTATTGTTAACTATAGTCATCATGCTGTACATTACACTCCCAGAACTTATTTATCTTATAACTGGGAGTTTATCCCTTTTGACCACCTTCACTCATTTCCCCTTGCATCTTTGAACATGTTTATTGGCTAGTTGTATATTTTTTGGAAAGTGACTATTTAAGTCTTTTGTCCATTTTTAAATTGGGTTGTTTGTCTTTTTATTATTGAATTGTAGTAGTTATTTGGGTATAAGTCATTCATTATATATATGTTTTTATGAATGTTTTCTACTATTCTGTGGCTTGCTTATTCATTTATAATTAAATTTTCTTATGATGAGCTAAAGTATTTAAGTTGATGCACTTTAATTTGTCAACTTTTTAAAATGTTTATTGCTTTCGTGCCTTGCTTAAGAAATTTTTGCTGGCTTCCAGGTTGAGAAGATATTCTCTTATATTTTCTTCTCGAAGCTTTATAGTTTCAGCTTCACGTTTAGGTGTATGATCCTTCTCAAATTAACTTTTTTTGTACGTCAGAATGAACAACTTTACTGAAAAATATCAAATCTATGGAAATCCATTAGTCTACAGAAAAAGAAAATTAGTATCTGATATCATTTAAAATGGCTCTTAAATCTACTTGCTACTTACTTTAAAAACTGGTATCTAAAAGTAAAGAATTAAGCCTTTGGCCTGTCTTCCCAAAACTGATGATTCTGAGGAATTTTAAATATTGCATATGTCATTATTTTAGCTAAGTAGGTAAATCTTATTTTTGAGATGTATCCTATAGGGAGGGCCTGCTGTCCTGCTCCTCTGCCTTGGGGCTCCCTGTGTCTGGATGAAACTTGGCTCTTTCCCTTGCTGCAGCTGAGAGATCAGAGCAGGTTTGGAAGTGGGTGATGTTAGGAAAGCCACAGCCCTATAGTTCTCCAGCATTCCATCCCTGTACACAACCCTCTGAGCAGGCACTGGGCTGGCCTCTTTCCTTCTCAGTGCAGTACACAGTCACATCCTCAAAAGTCACTGATTTCTGGGGCATGGTTTTAAGGACACTGCTGTTATCATCTGACTTCTTTTATACCCTTCTTGAGAAAAGGTGAAAGTCTCAGGAACGTGGGATCTGGGTGGCCTTGCATTCTAGTGAACAGAGGTTTTGGGCACCACTTGCTGGTCCTTACAAACCAAACCCTCATGCATTAAAAACAACCTCTAATTAAGTTTCATGTATAGTGTGAAGCAGAGTCAAGGTTCGTTATTTAAACCCCAAATGGATATCTGCTAGTTTCAGCATGAAAAGACTTTCTTAGCCCAATTTAATTGCTTTTGCACCTTTGTCGAAATCAACTGACCACATAAGAATGGCTATTTCTGAACTTTCCTATTTGTCAACATGCTGATACCACCTTGTGTTGATTGCTATAGTTTTGTAGCAGGTCTTGAAGTCCAATAGTGCAAGTTGCCAACTCATTTTTCTTTTTCAACATTATTTTGGCTCCCTGGTCTTCTGCATATCTCTATAAATTTTAGACTAAGCTTAGATTATGTTGAATCGATAGATTAATTTGGAGAGAATTGACATCTTAATGATATAGAGTGTTTTGATCCATAAACATGGATATGTCTGGCCCTGGATCTTATGAGTCACTAAGTCCTTTGCTTATACCTCTGTATCATTTCCTGCTTCCATCACTTGCCATCCAGTTCCTCTCTTAGCTTGAGCTCTTATCTCTTAGCTCAGCCAAGTGTGACCTCTCTACTTCTGAAGCACCCTAAGTATACTTTGATTCACAGCACTTCTTACATCGCTATGAGGTAATTTCTTATTATAATAGTAGTATCTAACATTTATTAATTGCTTATTATGTACAGGAAGCTGTTATAAGCCATTTGCATTCCTTAACTCATTTAATCCTCACAGCCTTACTATGAGATGGATTCTATTATTATTTCCATTCAACAGATGAAGAAACAGATAACTAACTTGCCTAGAGTTGCACAGCTAGTATGTGGTGGAAGTAGGCTATGTCTTCATCTCATCCACTCAGCGAAGAACAGGGACAGAAACGATATCTCTCAAGCTCTGAGCCAAAGGCCTGGTATACAATGGATGTTTATTGAATTAAACTGGGCTGCTACTGTTGTTTTCTAATTGATTTCTGTAGTTTCATCCATATCTACCAATAACTAACACTGGAGAGAATGCTATTTTAAAAATACAAATCTGATCATGCTGCATCTCTGCTTAAAATCCTTCAATAATTTCTCATTGTCCAGAAGGTAAATCCTAAATTCCTTAGCATGGCATTAATTGCCCCCAATAAATGTGAGAAAGAAAGTTGTCCCAAACCTAAGCTAGGGGAGAACTTTGTGGTCTGATGTGACTAGCTGCTTTTCTTATGGAATAATTAGCATCTTTGATAAAATACTTGAGCAATATTTTATAGATTTTAATGAGCTTAAGATTCCTTCTTATGAAACCCATTCAGTTAATGATTAGTTTTAAAACTAGTCTAAGTACTTTAACCAATAATGTAAAAAGGCTATTTGTCCTTTGCTACTACTGCTACTACCGCTACTTCCTCCTCCTCTTCCTTCCCTCTCTCCTCCTCTACCTCCTCCTTCTTTCCAGTCTAACAATAACCATTTTCCCCTATAATATGTTTCTGCCAAGACAGAATATTTGACTTTGGCTTTTCACAAAGCCTCTTATTTTGAAACAAGTTGGAAACAAAACTCTTGGCATACGTTTATAATCAATCTGAGAGTTACTGTAACAAATGTATGTGTTGAAGGAATGAATGCTTGAATGTATGAAAGAGGGAAGTCTGGTTGTTAGTAGGCCCTAAATATTAAATGTATTTTAAATACTCTAAATTCAAACTGTTTTGGGGATAAGTAACATTTTGATTTCTACAAAAAAAAAAAAAAATTTCCCAGGTTTTATGAATACATTTACATGAAATAGAATGGGAAAATGTATGATAAAGTTTAAAGGAAGGACGTGATAGACTAACAACTATTTCTAGATTCTTGTATTCATTACTGTATAAAACTAAGCAACTATACCTGCCGATAGAGGCTCTAAAGACACAAAGTTATGTACTCACATCTGTGCCAACAGCTGATCTCCTTCTGAACTGCCTGCTTGGTATTCACTGGAGATTCATTTGTCTGCATCTCTACTCCTCTTGCTAATTTTTTACAATTCCAAAAGACAACATAATTTTTAAAAGTCCCATGCTTACTTTACATTTGTAAACTACATTAACATGAAATCGAAATCTAGAAATTAATTTTTCTTGTCTGGAATTATTTCATTCCCAGTATTATGGCCTTCTGGGACATAAAAACATTTTAAGAGGGGGAGGGTCTGTTCTGTTTTAATGTGGAGAAAGCAAATGATTTTAAATAAGAAATGAAAATAACTCCTCATCAATTCATCCTTCCTGGTTAAGGTACTTTCCTGCTCTCCTTCCTAACTTGATTTTGGATGCCTGTTGCAGAACACCAAACTCATGGTTTGACAGTATTTAATTATTATTTGTAGCTATTGTTCACAACTCCTCTCTACAGGGGAGTATTATCCTCTTGCAATAATCTGGTTTGTAAATTTTTATGCTCCTATCTGTGTACTTTTTATTGATACCTCTGGTAAACTTTTGCCTATTTTTAACTTGTTAGTAGTTTCATAAGAGAGAGGGGTGTAGGCATAAAAGAACTGGAAATGAAGTTCTTATTAATTGCTTTTCTTTTTCAGAGGGAGAAGGGATGTACAGGGAAAAGGCAAGGAGAACAGATTCCTCAAGAGTCATATGGTCCTGTAGGATGAAGGTCACATACTCCATTGCTTAATACCAGTTTCTACTTGATTGATGCTTAATAAAGACTTCTTAAGTTAAAAATACTTTTTGCATTACTATTTTTATGACTTATTATCTCTTAACTGCAAATTGATTATGTTTTCAATGGATTACATGCAGAATTCTGGTTAAAGAGGCATGGGATGTGTGATCTTGGATGACAGTTGTCTATTTCCCACTTGATTCAAGCTACCTGGGTTACCTAAGACTCTTGGTGACATCTCAGGTTCCCAAGTAACATACCTGATCCTGGCCCCCCAAAAGCTGGAACTTTCTCCTGTCTTCTTGTCTGTGATCTAGAAATCTGTTCCCTTGTGATCGACCATGATCACAAAGCTATTTTCACAAAGTGCAAATGTAACACTTGACAACAGCTACATTTTAGTAGGACATTTCTAAAGACTATTAAATTCAAAGGAGTAATTCTAACAGTGGGCATGTTGGGTACTGTGACTACCTCTTCTGAGATTCTGAAATTATACTTCCTAGACAGACACTAGCTTTCTTTATTAGGCAGTAAAGCAGTGGATAATCCTGATTGATTTCTCAGCACCAACACTGCCCCAAAATATCTTTCCCTTTCCAAAGCCAGCAGCACACATTCCCTATGAGGCCAAAGATTTACTGAGCTGATAATAATAGTGATTAATATTCCTGCCAGGAAAGGAAAATAAACTGCTCACCTGCTGGGATGCATTAACTCTTTCACATTTTCAGGGAATGCTTTGAATACTGCAAGATGTGGCTTACTAAGTAACTTCAAATACTGCAAAAGAATTCGTTTATCTTCTGGAAAATGAACAATTAGCTAACTTATCATTAGCATATTCCATTAGTAGCATTTGCAGTAAATATAACATAACTCTGTTATAACATAGCTTACTAAAAAAATTCTAGTATCCCAAGGATTCAGTTTGTTCCAAGACATGATTTCCTACAGAAAGAGCCTGATTTAACTCAATCAGTACGAAATAAGATTAGCCTTATAGCCACAAGATCTTCACACAATTCAATTAAACAAACATTAATTTAACACCTACTATCTTTAAAGCACTGGAAGATATAATTTACTGATATTTGTATAGTTCTTTGGCATAGTATTATATTAGCTCCTCACATCAACTCTGCCTGGTTATCATCTTTATTTTCCAATTGAGGAAACAGGCAGAGAAGGTAAGCGACTTGATATTGAAAGTCACCCAGCTAACAAGTGGTAGAGCCAGGACTTGAACTCTCTCTCATTTATCACAACTTCTTGAGGAGGTAGTAATCTTCCCAGGAAGCTTATAGGCACCAAAAAGGGATCCACTCTAATGAAGACAGCAGTGCACAGGAAAACATCATTTAACCAGAATACAGAATGGAGAGGTTGCTACTAACAAAAGTATTAAAATATATTTAAATTCCAAGTCAGGTGGAAATATTTTTAATAGATTTGGTATGCTCCACTGCTTACAATAACCCTAGAAATCATAAAATCTTTCTTTGGTGATGAAAGACTTTTTATTGTTTCCAGATCATCCTAAACTTTTCCTGATTAGAGCAGTCTGAATGTTAAAGAAGGCATGGAAAAGGGATGAAGTAGCTTTGGCCTTTGGGCCTGACTGGTTTCGAGCTTAAGTTCATCTTCTAACCCATCAGATGCTCAACACAAGATCACATTTATGCCTGTTATAAAAATTTGAGGCATAAAATGCCTAAAATGACATTGTTACTTCTGAAAGTAAACTTTTTCTTTTACAATGAGATATACTTTATATTTTGCAGAACAGGAATTTCTGGTTTCTCTTTAAAAATAAAGAAAAGGACATATGAATAGATATTTTGGTTAGAGTGGTTGAAAGGCTAACTTGCAGAGAAAAGCCTCTTCACTTTTTTTAAAAATTGAGGTGAAATTCATGTACATAAAATCAACCATTTTAAAGTGTACACTTTGGGAGTTGTAAATTATAGAGTGTTTTGCCTTTGCTTGTTTGAACATAACTGTTGATTCCACTGCCCGTGCCTGACTGCGCCACTGCATCTGCCTATAAATTAGTAGCTGGCTTTAAAGACATCTTGAGAAATTGGGGCATTTGGCTTTATGTCCCGAGTTGCCTTACAAGCAGAGAAGATGAATCATTACCCAGAATGGTTCAACATATACAACAAGGTCCTGGATAACTCTTACTTCTCATGACTGTGGTGGACTAACCAAAAGAGATACGAAACTGGCAAAGTTAATTGAAAAAGCAGCTTCTTCTGTGTGATTTCTTCCAAAATGCATGTAAAATCTTATACACATCTTAGGTGCAATGTGTTTTGAAAGCGATTTACATGAACACATTAAGGTGTAAATTTAGTTTACCTTTATACTATATTTTGTAAAATCAGCGCTCAAATACAAAATGATTTAAATTTGAAAAAAAAAATAAATTGTACACTTTGATGCAGCCATCACCTCTATCTAGTTCCTGGTTCTAAAACATTTCACACCCCAAAGAAGATCTTGTGCACATTAAGCAGTCACTCCCCATTCCCTCTTCTGCCCGTTCCCTCCAGCCTGCCCCCAGCCCCTGGCAACCACTCTTCTGCTTTGTGTCTCTGTGGATTTACCTGTACTGGATATTTCATATAAATAGAATCATATAATATGTGACCTATGTGTCTGACTTAGCATGTTTTCAAGGTCCATTCACTTGTAGCATGTATCAGTATTTCATTTCCTTTTATGGCTGAATATGATATCCCTTTGTACAGATATACCACATTTTGCTTATTCATTCATCTGTTGATGCACATTTGGGTTGTTTCTACCTTTTGGCTATCACAAATAATGTTGTTATGAACATGTGTATATAAGCATTTGTTTGAATACTTGTTTCCAATTCTTTTGGATATATACCCAGGAATGGCATTATTGGGGCATATGCTAATTCTATGGTTAACTTTTTGTAGACCCAACACACTGTTTTCCACAGTGTTTGCACTGTGGAAATTTTATATTCAAACCAGCAATGTACAAGAATTCCAATTTTTTCACATCTTTGTCAACATTTTTTTTTATTATTATGGTCATCCTACTGAGAACAAATTGGTATCTCATTGTAGTTTAGATTTGCATTTCTCTAATGACCAGTAATGTTGAGCATCTTTTCAGGTGCTTATTGACCCTTTATATATCTTACTTAGAGAAAAGTTTATTCAGATCCTTGGTATAATTTAATTGGGTTATATGTCTTTATTATTGAATTGTAATAATTTTTTATATATTTGGATACAAGTTTCTTATTAGGTACGTGACTCTTCAGTGAAATTTTCATTAAAGTTATTGTACTTTTCAGCTCCAGAATTTCTATTTGGTTCCTTTTTAATAATTTCTTTATATTTATTGATAGTCTCTTTTTGTTCAATAGTTGTTCTCCTGGTTTTCTTTAGTTCTTTGTTATGATTTTCTTTATCTCTGAACTGTTGATTTAAAGTTTTTTTTCTGGTAAGTCCAATGTTTCTCCAGTGACAATTTTTTTTGATATTTTTTCATGTGAATGGGCCAAACTTTCTTGTTTCTTTGCATGCCTTTTAATTTTTTGTTGAAAACTAGACATTTTGAATACCACATTGTAATGTAGTAATTTTGGTAACCAGATGTTTCCTTCTCCTCAGTGTTTGCTGTTTTTCCTTGCTATGCTTTGTAGTTGTTTATTTAGTAACTTTTCAAAACTATTTTTTAAAAGACTTATTCTTTGTCATATGTGGCCTCTGAAGTCTCTGTTCCTTAAACATGTGATCAACTCACGTTTTGATAAAGATTTCCTTAAATGCCTAAAGCAAAAAGAGAACAAAAAGAAAAAAAAAGAGGAAAAGAAACAGAAAAAAGAAAAGGAAAAAATACTCTCCCAGTCTTTGCAGATTGGTTTTGTGTTGATCATTCCTTTAGCACTTAGCCAGGCCATTTACAACTATGCCTTGGTGTTCACTTCCTGCTGATCTCTAGTGATCCACTAGAGATTAAAGCTTAGAGTCTTACCATGTCTTTTCTGAGCATGCATCCTTCCCTGGGCTTGTGCATGACTTTCTAGATTCTTTTCTCTTTTTACTCTCTCCCTCTTCACTTTTAATTAAATCTCCATAGAGGATCCAAGCATTATTTTTACAACATTGCTTCAAATAGCGACGTTTTGCTTGTTCTGAAGTTTAATCTAGATAGAATTTTTCCTTTATCTCAAAGTTTCATGATTTCATAGTTATGAAGTTGCTAACATTTCAAAATGATTGAAAAATCTTGTAAATTAATTGATATTGTCACAGTGGTTTTCATTATAGTTTCGTTCTTCAAAGTCTATATACACCTTTATCAAATACTTTTATTGAGCACTTTCTATGGGACTGGAATATTGCTGTATACTTTACATGATTATCTTATTTTACCCTGTCAACAACCGTAAGAGTTAGGTACTATTATTGTCATCTCTATTTTATTGATAAGGAAACTGAGGCTTAATGAAATCAAATAATTTACTCAAGATCTATTTTTCATAACTATGACAAAGTTAAATTTTTAAGCATCATTCACTATTTGCTTCAGAAGAATGGAATTTCCAGGATTTTTTTTTTCACGTCATCTTCACTCTTATTTTTATTTCTATACTTAATTCTATTATCATTTTCCAGCATATTTCTCAGGCATGCAGAAACAAATCAACAAACTAACTGAAACCACTAAAAAGTACAAACTATAAACAAAGACTAGCAGCAGCAGTGAAGAGAAGATCACATTTAATAGGCCCATGAGTATGCAGAGACTTCCAATCGTATTTTTTGTGACCACACTTAAATATGAGCAGACAGTAAAGGATTACAGGCATTTGAGGAAAGCATTTAATATGAAAAACATAGTTTTTTTT
This sequence comes from Eidolon dupreanum, assembly GCA_028627145.1. NCBI lineage: Eukaryota > Metazoa > Chordata > Mammalia > Chiroptera > Pteropodidae > Eidolon > Eidolon dupreanum. The sequence goes on along the minus strand of CM053503.1, from coordinate 95,844,953 downwards.
AGAAGGAGAAAAAAGCCAATTGGAGGAAGATTTGCAGAGAGAAATAAGTTTCTCAAAATTATTCATATATTCAGCGAGGTAAGAAAATATATTGGTTGCATCCACTCAACAAGAAAAGATGTGAAAAAAAAATTTAGAGAACAAGAACAATAACAGCTGCTCTTGGAAATTAAACAAACAAATCCAATTAAATAGAAGGATTTACTAGTAAAGTTCAAGAAATCTCCAAGAAAGTAAAGCAAAAGGTCAAAGGAGGGGAAACGTAAGACAGAAAAAAATAAGGTTCAATTTTAGGATAATAGGAATTCCAGAAAGAGAAAATAGAGGGAAGGAGGTCATTAAAGCAACAAATTAAGAAAATTTACAGAATGAAAGGGCTCACCAAGTGGCTAGTATAATGGGTAAAATTAGACCTATATCAAGTAACATTGTTGTGAAACTTTAGGACAAAAAGAAAATCTTAGTCTTTGAGATTTGGGGGAGGGAGACAAGCATGTTTTATATGAAGGTTCAAAGATTAGAATAGCATTACATTACTCAACAGAAACACCAGAAGTCAGAATAAAATGGAAAAATATCTTTATAAAAAATCTTTATTAATAGGGGAACACAGTTTTTAAGCTAGAATTATATACCTAGTCAAACAACTCATTGTGAGGAAAGAATAAAGACATTTATAGAAGTTTCAAAATTTTCATCTCCTATACACCCTTTTTCAGGAAGTTATTGGCGATGTTCTCCACACAGAAACTGGAAAATCAAAGGATTCAGGAAACAGCAAATTCAATGAGAGAGAGAGAGAGAGAGAGAGAGAGAGAGAGAGAGAGAGAGAGCGAGCGAGAGAGAGCGCGCGCGCGCGCGCACATGAGCACAAGCAAAGGGAAATTTCAAGATGACAGCTGTGCAGCAGATCTTAATAGTGAGCTAGTCCAGATTGGAGCAAGTGAAAAGACTCCTGAAGATATTTCTTCCAGAAGATAGAATTAATAGACTACTATACCCAATGTGTTTGAATGTACTGAGAGGAGAGTTATAAAATTGGTGGAGAGTTTAGAGTTAAGCTAGTGTAAGTAGTGTGCAAAAAAAGAGTGAAAGAACAACAGGATGAAAAATAGATGATAGGTAGGTGGGTGGATGGATGGATGAATGGATGGATAGACAGATAGATATTGGTGGACTGCAGTCATTGAATCTCATGAGAAACTCTGGACCAGAATTTGCCCAACTATGGGTTACCTGAATTTCTGACCTAGTGGAAATGAATGAGATAATAAATGTTCATTGTTGATTAAACCACTAAGTTTTAGGTTAATTTGTTATGCAGTAATAGACAAATAATACAGATTTTGGTACCAGGAAGTATAATGTTGCCATATTGAAAACATAATATAGGAATGAATTTGGAACTGATCAGTGAGAGGAAGTTGGAAAGACCTTGAAAATAGTGAAAGACTAAAGATCCTTGTAAAGACTTATTAGAAGTCTGCTGGCCTATGGGAAGGCTATCAGTAAGGACGTTAGGGAGAATGAGTAAAATATTTTTGGAAACTAGAGGAAAGGATATCTTTGCTTTTTAGTGGCAAAAATTTTAGCAACGTTGTCACCTACAGTAATATGAAAAGTAGAAGATATATTTAATGTACTGGGTGATACAGCTAAGGAAGTTAACAGAGTATTGAAAGTACTAACTGGCCACTTCTTTCTATTTATAGTAAAATGCAAGGGAAGTACCTTAAAGGAAGGATTGTTAAATATAAAGGAGCCAAGAATTATTGGGTTTGAAAATCCCCAGCCCCACTAATGAACAAATAATGCTAAAATTAGAGCTTGATTTCTTGCAAAGATTAAATCCAGGAAACAATTAGAAAAACTATAGTCTGAAAATGAAGATGATGTGACTGTAATACCTTCGTTATGACCTCAAAAGATTTAAGGCAGTGCCTTAGAGACCTATTCTGTCAATCAATAAGGACTTGTAGATGGCTTAAGAAAGTTGCCTCTCAGCAGCCTTCTAAGAATCCTAGGGTAGAGAAGGGCTTTCTCAGAGATTTGTGGATAAGGCTTTTGCCTAATAGTGTGAAACCTAATAAGATTCATAAAAGACCCACAGTTTTTAAGACATTTGTATTAGCAGAAACACCACCAGGTTGGATTGAAAAGAACAGATAGAACAAAATGAAAAGAAACCTTTGGACCTCAAAACTTGTACTGTCATTAGACAGTCTGTAAAAACTACTCAGCCACAAACATAGGCTACCTTTCATAAAAAAAAGAGGGATGACTCAGAGGGTTGAACCAAGAGCAATGGAGAATTACTCCTATGCTTTGAGTTCTAATCAAGGAAGTGCCAACATGTGTCTGATGGATTTCAGATTTGCTAGTGACTACTGACTTCTCCGAACCTCCCATTATCTCCTTTTTGGAATGGTGAGACTATAGCAACTATCCTTTGCCTGTGTGTTAAGCAAAGAACTTTCCTTTTAAGTTAATAGGTCTTCAGATTGAGAAAAACTGTACATCATCCATAAGTTAATTTAAATGACCAGATACTAGACTTTAAGCTGATGCCATAAATGGATGAGACTTTGGGGGTGGTCATAGAAGGTGTGAGATATTTTGCATTTAGGAGGAATGGAAATAATTTGTGGCCAGTGTGTGGAACGCAGTGGTTTTCAAATATGTCTTTAAATTCTTTGACATTCCATTCCTTGAATGTGGGCCAGATAGCATCTTGCTTCTAATGAATAAAATGAGGCAGAAATGATACTACATGATTTTCGAGGCTAGGTCATAAAAAGAAGGGTAGCTTCTGTCTGATATTCTCCTCTCCTCTCCCCTCCCCTCCCCTCCCCTCCTCTCCTCTCCCCTCCTCTCCTCTCCTCCCCTCTACTGTCTTTCCTTCCCTCCCTCCTTCCCCTATCTCTCTCTCTCAGATCACTCATTCTAGGGAGAAGCCAGCTGCCTTGTTGTAAGGACACTCAAGCAGCTTTGTGGAGAGAAGAGAGTCTCAGCTGGGGAGAAACTGAGGCCTCCTGCCAAAACCCAGCACCAATATGCCAGTCATGTGTAAAAGCCACCTTGCAAATAAATCCTTCAGCCCCAGTCCAGCCTTCAGGTGATTGCAGCCTTGACTGACAACTTGCCTGCAACCTCATGAGAGATCCTGAAACAGCTTTGCTGTTTCTAAATTCCTGACACACAGAGGCTGCAAGAAATAATTAGTGCTTATTATTATTTTAAGCCATGAGTTGGCACAAGTACTTATGCAACAATAGATTACCAGTGGATCCAGCCAAAATTATGATAAAATCATAATGGGAGGATGACTGACCTCTCAAAAATTATTCACCTAAATATGTAAATGGAATTTTCTATGATCATGTTAATATAGGGAAGCAATAGAGTTTCCTTTTTTCAAATTTTTAACAGTGATAGAGTGGTAACATAGAACTAGCACTCTTTGTATTGATCTTTAAAAATGAGTAGACATAAATTAAAAGCAATGAATATTAAGATGGAAGGAAGCTAAGAGATTATGTAATTTAAGTTCTCTGTTTAGCACAGTATTTTAGAAAGGGTAAGTGTTCAACAAATGGTTTTGGTTTATATATATATGACATGTCTATTCTTATAGTATTTAAAATTTTGATTTATCAAAGTAATTCCTATACATAGTTAATTAAATATTACTAATACCTTTTTTATCAAAAGCAGTCCTGTGCCCAGTTTCCCAACTCTTGTCCCACAAGGCAGCCACTTTGATTTTTTTAACCTGCAGTTTTTGGTAATTACCTTTATAACTCCAGGTAAAAAGCATATACTATTGTTTCTTGATTTATTAGCTTTAAAGAGTGTTTACTGACTTCCCATTATGATCACTGAGAACTTCTTTACTACCCCAACTTCTCTCCTCCATTTTCTCAGTAGAATTACAATTTTCAGTTAAACCAGTACTTGGTATTTACACTATAGATATTGTTTACTGCTAATTAAGTAATGTACAATGATTATCTACCTTCATATGGATGTTTGTGTTCTTTGAGTTAATTATTTCCTTTTCTTTCATTTGCTTGATTTTCTGTGTATGTACTGCTTGTTCCTAATGTATCAGCAGATGTGTTGAATTCCTGGCAATCTTAGTTTCAACTTCTCAAACATATCAAATATTCTATCAGTTCCATTTTTCCTGTCCTAGAGACCTCCCTCCATAGCATTCTGTCCTCTTGCTCTCATCTGGACAGTTGCTCTGTAGCTTGGCCACCATGGTAGGACTTTACTTAGCCATTCTGGTTTGCGGATTGTTTTTGAGAGAATTTGCACATGTGAATGTAACTAAAATGAGGAGGCATTAATATTTTAAAGAGAATACTAAATTATTAATATATACTGCTTATATGTTCTGGATTTACCAGCCTGTGAGGTCACATAAAATGAGGTCATATTTGCTTTGAATGCCCAGACTATAATGGCTCAAGTCTTCACAGTTTGAATGACGATCTCACACCACTAACTTTGCACAGTTCATCCCTTTTAGGGGGATGCCTAAAAGGTATATACTCACATGTACTCAATAACTGGTCTATCCACAAGGCTTATGCCATCTTCTTTTGCTTTTGCTCTTACCCTGTGGTCGATGTGTATTGTCCTGAATGCTGTTTGAAGGTGCTGATAATATTCCTCACTGCTGATGGTATACCTCATAAGGTTGATGTTGCATTTGCCAAGGATGTTTTCTCCTGGTTTTGCCATTTCCAATAAAACCAGGGGTACTAGACTTGATGGGAGGTAATAAGAATGAAACTTTCTCCAATTCCACGCTACTTTCCCACTCTCCCTTCTTTATAGCTCAAAGTCCAGAGCTCACAGTCTCTTTCAGCTTCTCGAACTCTGTGCAGTTTCCTGCTTACATACTTGCCATAGTCCCTTTGTCCAAACCCAAAACAATGAAAGGTCATGACCAACTGGCAAACACCCATTTTGGCAGGAATGACACAAAAGCTTGAAGCCTCAGAAACACACCTCAGTCACATAATGTATTACCAAACCAGAATGTTTAACATCACTGAGTTTCTCAAATCAGAGAGGCAGTCAGCTTTAAAGTGGGATGAAACTTCCATTGTGGAGATAGAATACTACTTGCACCTTTCAAATGGTGGACCTCTTTTTCTTCCAAACAAGATTATACAAGTCTTTGAGTCTACTCTCAATTCAAGTACCTTATTACAGATCTTTAAGTATGTCTATATTCTTTTAGAAAAACTCAGATATTTTTTCCTTTGCAAAAATTTGGACAACTATGGTTATCTATCTGTAATAACATAGAATTGAAATACTAAATACTTTAGACTTTTCACAAATCAGGCTGGCCTTTGCTGTAAAAATTGTCTTCACTTGCTGAGTTAGCATTTTCAAAGAGTACTTGAAGGTGGGAGTACCACTAACAGGGAGACCTGCTAGTAGACCACAACAGAGGAAAGATGTACCTGTGAAGTTTGAAGTACTACCATGCTGGTCTTTTTTGCCAAGTGAAAGAATCATTTTCAAAACAAAAGCTGAGCTTTTCCAGAAAGAAATTTCAGGTGGTGAAATTTCTAGGATTTCCCTGGCATATATAATGGTTGAAGGTGATACACACTCTATGTGGAAGGATGTTCTGCATGTGATCCCCTCCTTGTACAAGCAAACCTAATCCCAAACCTCACTGCCTCTCTCCTTTCTTCTAATGCCTTTTCTTCCATCCCCTTTTTTTGGAGAGAGACTAAGTGACTGGTTGCTGAACCTGTACTCTGCTCCCTACAAGCCATCTAAATGGCAGACCTGGCTTACCTTTCCAATGACATCTGTTAACAGCTTGAGGGCCAGAGGGTCATGAACCAAGGAGTCTGTGTAAAAGCAACCAAGGTATTTCTTTGGGTTGATTGGATTGTCTTGGGCACACAGATCTGGGTGCATGCTGAATCCATGGGAGATTCTTCCTACTGTGAAAGGGAAGGCTCCACCTGCAAATAAAACCCATTACCGAAGTGCTAGCTTTGGTTATAAAGGATTCCTTTTAATCCTCATATTGTGTGCAAAGAGAAGTTACTGTAGTCCATCTGGTTAGCAGTATTTACAAAGGACTGGGTTCCAAATGCTGAGAGGTGACCCAGAAGAAACAACATGAACTCATCTAGAAATTCAGATTTGAGGAATTTATCCTAAAGAGAGAAGACAAGTGTGTAAAGATACGTAGTCGAAGTTCTCCAACGTAGCATGGTTGTAATAACAAATTACTGAAGCAACCTATCAGTTGAGGAATATCTAAATAATTATGGCATATTTGTAAATGTATTGCCATGCAAGCAACCATCAAAAATCAGGAGCTCTGTACTTACATGGAAAGATGTCTCCACATGCTGGTGAGAAGGAAAAGCAGATCAGTTAACAGCATGTTGAGTTCGATTGTGTGTGTTTGTGTGTGTGTGTATGTGTGTGTGTCTGTGTTTCTGTTTGTGCCTATATGTGTCTAAGAGTCATGAACTCAATTACCTACAGGGACCAAGCAGGAAATATAAATGAATGAAACAGGTCTACTTATTAACAATGAGAATGGTGGAGATTATTTGCAAACTAGAGGGCTTGTGATCTGATGAGAGAGATTTAAATAAAAAACAAAACAAAATAAAGCAAAAACTGTGTGAACCAAACAACTTTTCTGTAAAAATGGAATTTGGTTCCTGAACCATCAAATACTTTATGATTGTAATGATGACTGTAAGGACGTTATGGATTGAATTATGTCCCTCTAAAATTCACATGTTGAAGCCCTAATCTCCAAGGTGACTGTATTTGGAGACAGGGCCTTTAAGGGGGTAATTAAGGTTAAATGAGGTCTTAAAGTGGGACCCTAATCTGTGCATGCAGAGTAAAGCCCATATGAGGACACAGTGAGAAGGTAGCTTTCTACAATCCAGGCAGAGAAGCCTCACTCAAAACCAATTCTGACAGCACCTTAATCCTAGAACTCTTAGAACTGTAGAAACATCATTTCTGTTGTGTAAGCCACCCAGTCTGCGGTATTTTGTTATGGCAGCTGAGCTGACCAATATAGATGGAGTCTTACCTCCATGTGCAAAACATACTTTCAGTTTAGGAAACTTCTCGAACACTCCACCCATGATCATGGAGCAAATGGCTATGGTGGTCTCTGCTGGCATTCCTGAAAAGAGGAAATGGTCACAAGATACAGCGCTTGTCACCTCAAGTAAGAAGTTCAGTGATGCTGATGGCTGGGGAGAAGCAGCCTGCTGTAATTATCAGTGCTGAGAAACATGGGGTCTCTCTGCCCCAGCATGGCTTGATTGTATACAGCTATTACTTTGGCAAGCAGTACAATCTGACGCTTCCTATTTGTCACTTGCAGGTGGAGTCATCTAATGGCTAGAACAGTCAAGGAGCCAGAGGACCTGGCTTCTGTCTTGATTCCCCCAGCTTCAGTTTTGGATGCAAGGGGGCAAGAGAATATACTGAGTCTGGGCTGAACCCTAACCGTTCCAGTTTTTTGCTTTCCAACCTTTGATAAGGTGTAATGCCCCAGAGCCTGTGCTTCTTCACCTGCAAAATGTGGACAATTTTGCCTATCTTCAAGGCTAATGTGGAGCCTTGCAAATAATGATGTCAGAAAGTTCTTGGCCAGAACTTCACATCGGATGTGCTGAACAAATATTAGTTGCTTCCCTGTGCCTCCATTTCCTCATCTGTAGAATGGGGGGATAATAATGGTTAGTTTTGCCACTTAGTGCTCAATAAATAGTAACTAATATTATTATTCATTCCAAATTTTTGCTTCTTAGAGCTGAGGTTGAAAATAACTGGATTAAAATGAATTATTTCAAGTGCATTGTGCTCCTAGAAGAAGCAGATATTGCATGCTCAATGCCTTCCTTTACCTCCACGGAGTCAGTCTGGGCTACATTTTCAGATTACTGCTTTTTAGACTGTGATTACAAAATCTCTAGGGGCTCCACAACAGAGCCTTGCACCTCTGGAAAGGCCTGACTCTCTGGCTGCCGAGTGGGGCTTACTGAATGCTCATCCTGCCGTGTTGCAACGTGGACAGAGATGACCTGGCTCCTTGGCCTCTTAGAAGCATGATGGATTCATATGCATCTGCGAGTGGGCCAAGCGTCCCGAGACAGGGAGATGGACAGCATCACTTCTTTCTGGTCCCATGATTCTCTTTCCATTAATTAGTTGGACTATAACTCCACAATCCATTCTCCATACAGGAGCCAAAGTGGAATATTTACAATGTAAATTGGGTTATGGCTCTCCCTTGCTGGGAATTCTCCAATCTGCCAGTGACCACTTTTGTATCCAGAATAGAATTTTGAAATTAGCCTGTTTATTTGTTTGTTTATGATCTGTATACTTGTTTATCATCTTTTTCCTCTAACCAGAATATAGGCTTCAGGAGGGCAGAGGTTGTGTTTGTGTTAATATCCTCGATGTCTAGTACAGGCCTGACATGCTGGTGGAGATCAATATATATATGCTGCATAAATGAATGATGAAATGACCCTTTTTGCAAATGCTTTCTGGGAAGTTGCAATATAAATAAGTTTGTTTTATTATCAAAGTGTTGTGTGAATTAGGATGAGATTTTCTTTGAAGCTGGAAAACATTGGTCTTATTAGGTTATCTCTTTCTATTAATCGTTGTTCAAAAATTTGATAGGGGATGGATAGGAATATGCCTTACTATATACACTGGTCTTCAAAAGCAATACCAGGGACATAAAATATCAGAGCAGAAAGAGAATCCAGACCAGCTTTGTCATTTTACAGATGAGCAACTTGGGCCCAGGGAGGTGAAGTGACTTGCCATAGGTTGTACAGAAAAAGAGACTAGCTGGAACTGAAATTCAGTTGTTCGACTTTCAATATATTGCTCCATTTAATTCTTCATAATGGTTACTTCATAATTACTCGTATTAATTGGGCTGAGAAGAATATGGATGATGGCCTCCCCAGAGTAAATCCAATGCTGTTCATTTGGGGACCACTTTTCCTTGGGTTTGTATATGAGCTCCACTTTTCACTTGTGACTCCAGAATTGTACATCTGTCTCCATTTCTTTTTCTTATCAAAGATGATATGAGAGATTGGATAGGCTAAAATGAGGTGTCTCCTCTTTCCCTTTTACTCTCATGTGGTACCATGAATGACTAGACCAGGAGGCAAACAGCAGAAGAGAGGAGCAGATAACCAGCAAATTGAAAGCCTGGGTCATCTATAATGTAAGGCCTTAGTTCCTTGGATGGTAGAAGGTGATCTACTACTCATAATTCCAGGGTTCTTATTTGTAAGAGCTGATGCAGTTATTGGTTTCTAAAAAAATCTATTGCATAAGCATGTAGTGAGGGGGTTTTGGAGACAGACAGATCTGTGTAAATTCTATTTGTGCTTGTTCACTGGGTGACTTAGACAACTTTCCTAACCACTCTGGGACTCAGTTTTTCTATCTGTAAAATGGTTATTATAATGTCAACCTTGTAGACTTTTGTGTGGATATGATTAGAATCATAATACATACAAAACAAATGATATATGCAGCACTTATCTGAGTAAGAGTTCAATAACTCACAGTCCTGTTAATTATTTATACTTTCTCTCTTTGACATAAGGTTGGCAGATAATTGGAAAAAAACAAAGACTTTATCATCTTTTTCTAGACCCCCAGTCTGACACAAACCTATAAGCCAAGGGAGCCAGTATTTGACCATTTGCCCATCTATCTGCATGTCCCACGGGTGCACCAATAGAGAACAGTTCAGCTTTTCAGCTGCCTTCAAAGAAACAATGAGAGAGAGAGTTACTTGGGCGAGCCAGCAAATACAGGGTCCTGTTTTAGGGATATTGCTTTTCTCTAGGTCTGCATTGATCTGAATAAATAAATTTAAATATTTTTGAAGTTGTTTCTTGATCACTGTAAGAGTCATTGATAAACTCTGCTCGTGCTTGGAAAATAAAAGGGGCACTTAGATTTAACAAGGGATTGGTGGATTTACCATTGAAGTTGATTAACTTAATATACTATTTGGCAAAACAAGTCACAGGAAACATCCATCATTCAAATGTTTGGCTGAGAGCAAAATGCTTAAGGACTGATCCTGCACCTCAAATGCAGGGGAACATTTCTCCTGTGGGTACCTACTTGGTCCACTCTTTCAGAACAGCTGCTCAGTTTGTATCTTTGGAGTCAGGGCTGGAGTATTCCCTCCTTTCTTCCATTTGGAATCCTGAGGATATGGAAAGTAAGGAAGTGGTGGCTGAGAGCCAGGGGTTCAGGACCAGGCTGGAGCAGGCTGGCCTGGCCCAAGACCTCCAGTTACTCAGAGCCTGATACTGGGTGGAAATTTCTGGGTCTGCAGGCTCTCACAAAGCCTCAGGAGCCCAGCTGAATTCCTGAATAGTCTTGCGTGAATGAAATGACTTTAGAAAGGAAAGAGCTCTGAATGCCTCAGGCAGGCAGGTACTGAGATAAATGTCATGGGCAAACCTGCTCCAGGGCCTTCTGAGAAATGGAAATACCATCTGGATGAAATGATCTTTATTCAAAAAAGTCTCCTCAACAGGCACTGAGTATTAGTACTTATCTAGGTTCAAAACAGATTTTCCTTAGCACACTTCTTTTCAAAATACGCTGGGATCCAGGAGTAACTTACATATTAATATGTGGGCTAACTAGGCTGATGCAATACATCATCTGTACATAGCATTTTTAAAATGTAAAAACAATTCTGGGACAACAGGGGATTCTGGAAGTGGCAGGCCAAAGGTAGATCAGAGAAAGGACTTCTAATTTAATGGGTTCTGAGGAGCAAGAGATATGCAAATCTTTTAACAGGAGAGGAACTAATCGGTTTCTGATAGTGGATGCAGACTGGAAAGAGAATATTGGCTTCTCGGGATGGTTGGGCTTGACAAAGGCACATGATCATGGTATCTCAATGAGTTTTGACTCTTTTTTAGGACCAAACTTGATTCTATAGACTACGCTGGTTGATGGCTATTCAAATGAAATTAACAAATATTTTTGGTTATCTTCTGTATATGTGGCATTGTAGAGGAAAAAAAAAAAAGCAATCACTTATACTCTCAAAATTATAACTCACATTAACTGAGAACTTATGTGCCAAAGCTGTTATACAAATTTTACAATAATTAACTGGTTTAATTCTTTATGAGATGAGCACTCGTATTACTCCCATCTTAGAAAGAAGGGAACTAAGGCAGATAGATGCTATGTAACTTTCTCAGGTCTTGTGGCTGATAAATGGTAGAAGTAGGCAGTCTGCCACTACTACTCTGTCTGCCTCATACTCCTAACAAAGTCATTTTTGTGCCTGAAAACTGAACTGACCTGAATGCGTATTGTTGGGTTCACTCACTGAAAAGTGAAGTCTAGGAGATAAAGGGGACAGCTTTGAAATGACAAAGCCAATTTGGCTCATGGTAACCCTCTCATCTGTTTCAGCACTTCACTGATGCAATTTACAGAGTAGTGAGGCTGGCAAGTCTTGCTAACCAAACAAATGTGCTGTCAATCCCAGGACATCACAAATCAACTGGGGCCAGGATGCTCTCCTGAATCCCCTCAGAGACTGCAGCCCACAAACAGCCTAGTTAGAATGATGCATGGGTCGAGCTAGTCAAACAAATGAAAACACCATCCATTTGGACCCAAACCAGTTGCTGTTGCTTTCTGAGACCCTTAGTAATTCATAATTCCAATTCCAGTGCATAATAAAATGAATTGCAGCTGAAGGTTTGCTCGCACTGTGCTGAAACAACTTGGATGCCCAGTAAGTAAATCCTCTTTCAAAGCTCATTAAAATTTCTAGAAAACATACACTGTATCAGCTCAGTCACTGCAGCCAATAAGCTTCAGGGAGTTCAATATTTAGAGGAACATTAAATCTTTCAGGTTATTAGGAGGCAATTTAACAGGCAATCTCCCAACTAGTGGGCAGTGTCCATAGAAACAAACATGGGAAAAATTTTGCATGTAGTCAGAGCTCAATAAAGATTAAATGAATAAAACGATCAGTGATTACAGTGCAGAGTGAGTCTACCAACATTTATTTAATTCATTATTGAAGAGTTTGTGTTTACAGTGAAAATGATAGAAAACAATGCTGTTATAATTCTAGGAGGGAAGTAGAAAATGCAATCGAATATAGAATTATGCATCTTGAATCCAGGTACTAAGGAAAGCCAGGTTTAGTAGCAGAAAGAATGGAAGGCAGAGGAAGACTGGTGGAGAGGACCATGGGACTGTGAAATACCTGGAACTGAGTTTTTGAAAATATATTTTGTTATGCTATATTTCAAATATAGAAAATTATAAATAATAGTACAGTGAACATTCATATACTCACTATCTAGTTGCATTGAATGTTAACATTTGGATGGCATTTTTTATTATGTATTTTTATTATACATTTTCAAAATATGCGGCTTAAAATTTATCTTGAGGATTGATTAAATAAATCAAAACATATGCATATGTTAGAGTATTATGCAGTTATTTAAAAATCACTGAGAATTTTCATTTAGGTTGAAAATTCTCAATTAGGATATGAAATCATGTGTATAATAGAATTATGATTTCATTAAAATATAATTATATGCAGATATATGCAAATAAAAAACAAATGCAATATAAATGAAATATACTATACTAGTGGTTAGTTATCTTTGGGTGGTGGGTTATAGGTTATTTTGTTTTCCTCTTTATACTTTTCTGTATTTTCCAAAAATACTTTTCTTTTTTTGCATGTCATTAACATGGTTGTTTTGCAGTGTCTATGATGAGGGTAATACTTTGGCTTCCAAATGAAAGATTAAAAAGAGAGTATGGGGAATAGAAAGGAGAGATTTCACTGAGTTAACTCTAAGCTGGCCTAGGAAGCATTTCTACCTGTCCCTTGTCTAGTGAAATGGCCCACTCCTTTTGGGGAGCTCTTTCCACTTTTTCTTCAATATCCACCATGTCATCAGGCATCTCCTTCTCCCTTCCAGTAAAGTAGCATGTTTATCTTCTTCCTGCCAGCACCCAGCCACTGCCCAGCTTTGCTATATGTTCCCTGAACAAGTACCACCTACTCACTGCGTAGACAGGGAAGAGTTCCTGCACGTTCAGGTCCCACTCATTGATGTGGGAGCCGATCTGGACCCCTGGGAAGCCCAGCTCCTTCACACAGCACTCCATCTCCTTAACAGCCAGCTCTGGGGCCTGTGTGGGCAACGTCCCCAGACCCACGAACCTCTTGGAGTGACTTGCAATGGTTGCAGCTAGTTCGTTGTTTAAAAGCTGGCACAGGTTTAAAGTGTCCTGAGATTTGGCCTAGTGGAGACAGGTGAGAGAAAATCACATCGTTCCAAACCTACTTCTTTAGATATCTACTCTGAACAACATCTCCGCTGGGCTAAATCATTTGTCACTATTGGTAGCTTTACCCCTCAGAAAGCTGAGGAACAGATTGAGAGAGGCATTAGCTGCAGGAGACCCAGAAGCCAGTCATTGCAAATGCGAAGAAAACTGCTAATATTGCTGCTCAATTAGAAAAATTGAGGCTGTAATCTAAAGGAATGGACACAATTACTGGGCTGACATCCTGCGGTGGAGGTGGAATGAGGGTGGGCTGCCCCACCACCTGTAGATAGGAGCTTGCCGGGCTGCAGACCTAGGCACCAGAGCTACCTCTCACACAGGACTGTCTGACGTCACCATCAGAACACCTTAGGGCACCTCCTTGTCATGCCTCACTGTAGGATACCAAGGATACTTATGCACCTTTCCTGTCCCTGTTTGTCCTTCTCCCTGTCCTTCCAGTTGGCAGTGACACTCAGAGTTACTTTAACAAAGTGCTGATGCAGATGAAGTTTGCTTTTTGTTCCCCTAAATTTTCCGTCTTCATTATTTTCTTTCATTTCAACATTATTCCACCCTGGACTGCCAGGAATTTGATACTCTCCTGCAATCCCAGTTGTCTAATCAGAATGACACCCAATCTGATAAATTCAGGCATATTGAGGTCTTATAGCATTTTTATTTTAAGTAGTGAATCTAATGACAGGAACAGATAAAGATTGAATTACTCGTACTGGAATTATGAGCACAGGTGGGAAGTGTGTGTGAGCAGGTGGCATATCCATTGCTCCTAAAATCACATCATGCATGAGCATTTACTGGTTTCATCAGGTGCTTAGCGCACCCCCAGCTATGTACTTTTAGCAATCGAGACTTAATCTCTGGGGGAAAGGCCTCCGACTCCAGAAATCATTTTGAATTGTATCATTTCCCTGGGAGAGGCACTATATTAGGCTATTATTATCATTCCCACCTCAAAATCATTATCACCTCACAATAAATTGGCTTATCAGTTACTGAGTAAGGCACTGCAGGAATGAGTCATCAGAAAGGTAAATTCTGATGGAGATTAAGGTTAGGTTTAGAACTGTGCTGTTCAGTAAAAATGTAATACCAGTCACATAGCACCGTACAACTATGGGCTACCATACCGGACTGTGTGGGTCTAGAACAAGGACAGAACTTAGAAGACAGGCCTGGGATTGCACACTGCAGTGTGAGATGCTGAGAAACCCCACTAATCTCTAAAGGGGGAGAAATGTGGGGTGGGGGGAGGCAGTATCAAGACGAGTCATCTACTTACTTGCTAGGGAGCTAGACATGAGCCTTTGCCCACCAAACAGATGGTTTGAAGTTTCACGCTCACCCAGGAGCTGAACATGATGGGAACTGTTGAAAGGGCTTGCACTGTAACTCTTATGGACAGACACAAAGAAAAGCAAAGCTGGTGAGAAGAATAACCTGGACACTCCTGCATTTCTCAGGGCCAAGGAGCCCAGCAAGTCTCCAAACTCTTCTATTCTCCCCTCCCTTGCTGTTCCTCCCTGTCCCCCTTCTCTCAGGCTCTCTGTCCCAGGCCTCCCTCAACCCTTAGCATCAGATTCTAGGAGGAGGAATAAAGACTGGACAAAAATCAAATAATTCAAGAAAAACTAATTGACCCAATTTCTACCCTCCATCTTGTGAAGTTTTATTGAAGTAAGATATTTCCCCACTAATTTTTTCAGGGCTCTTCATCTTAGGTCACATGTGGTAAAGTGTATTTCTTGGCCACCTTTTTAATTCAGCTCCTAAGTGGGTCTGGTATCCACTGTCTGGAATGCTCAGGGACTCTGGATTTGGCTCCAGAATCCAGCATGCCTAGAATCTCTTGCCTTCAAGCTCTTGAAGCTGGGATGTTAGGAGAGAGGCTCCCAAACTGGGGGTGGCCCCTTTTTCCGTCATACCCACATCCAATCCTGTTAGCTCTATTCCAGTTCCTTTCAACTGCCCACATCTCCCCATCCCCTGCCACTACCTGACCCAGGCCACCAGTTTCTCCTATGTGGACAACTGCAGAAGCCTCGGAGCTGGTCTCTTACTACCATTCTTGTCCTTCTATAGCTTGTTCTCCACTTGGAAGTCAGAGTAAGGTGTTAAAATTTAGGTCTTCATTTTTTTATTTTTACTCAAAACTTCAAGGACTTTTTTTCACATTTAAGAGTAAAATCCAGACTTAAACATTGTCTATATGGCCCCACATTGTTCCTCCCAGGGCTCACATAATTCTTCCTTGGCCTCCTGTCTGTACGTTGTAGCTCTTTTCTGCCCCTGGACCTTTGCACTGCTGTTCTACCTGCCTGGAATGCTCTTCCTTTGGTTCATCACAGGATGGGCTCAATTTTACTCTACTGTCTCAGTTCAAATGTCACCTTAGAAAGGCCTTCCCCAACTCCAGTCACTCTCTATACTATTGTTTTGTTCCTTTCCTTTTCTAATACTTATTATAGTCTATCATCACTGGGTTTATTTGTTTATTCTATGCCTTTCCCTGTTTGAATGTAAACATTGAATGAGCCTGTCTGTCCATGCCATATTGCCAGTGTCCAGAGTGGTGCCTGCGCATGAAAAATACCCAATAAAAGAATGAATCATTGTTTAGTAAGAACTAAAGGCTGCAGCTTTTGATTAGAGAGTGTTAAACATTGTCCCAAGATACTTACATTCAATGATTAGTATCAAACAAATGAATACCTTTCAGTTGTAAAATCTTTACATTTTACGTAAATACTTTCACTTACATTACTCTATTTCATTTCTCTACAGATTAGATCAAAGGTTATATGGTTTGGAAGTGGTGAAAGGAGGCTCCTGTCCAGCCTTGCTCCTTTCCTACATTCCAGTGGCTGTCACTTGTCATCACATTTCATATTGACATAGTAAATTGAGTTATTTCTGTGTTAGTTGGTTTGGATACTTTGATCTCTAGGAAGAAGCCTAATACAATTAGAGCTTATATTTTTTAAAAGAGGGGGTTTTAACAATATGACATAGCATAATGCTCCTCAAACTTACTTTTGTTGATTAAAATTGGGGGTTGAGGGAAGAACATAATTAAACAAATTCCTAGGCCCTCTTTTGGAAATTGTTCAGTAGATGGGACTTGAAAAAAATTTTTAACGAATACCCCAGGTGATCTTTATCCTGCGGGAGACACTTTTGTGGTGGAACAAGAGAACCCTACCTATAATTTTGGCTCTGCCATTTATTAGCTGTGTGATCCTGAGCAAATGCCTTAACCTCCTTGCCCCCTTAAAAGGGCAACAATAGGTGTAACAATGCCTGCCACATAGACGTGTTGAGAGAGGATTAAATGTGAGCAGGTTTGTAAAACACCATCTCTCTGACTCCTCTGGAGCCTCTTAGCCTCCTTCCTGCATAAAGAACTGAGCTCCCAACCCCAGCCCTCACCAGGTCTGGATCCCTCATCCATTCTGACCTTTCTGGGTCTGCTACAGAACCAGCTGCAATAGGAACTCAACCTCGTTTAGGACTTAGGAGACACAGGTATATCATCTTATTGTTATTTATTATTTTGGTCTTTCTTAGCTCTTATGTTGGATTTTGTAATGAAGTGACCGGGAAGCTACCAGTTACATTTCCCTCCCTGCAGAGGTGGTATGGATTGCCGAAATCTGTGCTGAACCATCATCATTTTATTTTCTTACTGCCACAGAGGTGGTAGGATGTAGTTGTTAAGCTTTTGAGCCCAGACTGCCTGGGTTCAAATGATGGTTCTGCTCCCTATAAGCTGTGCGATATTGGACAAATTGCTTAACCTGTGTTCTTCAGTTTCTTCATCTGTAAAATAGGCATAATAATAGTTGCTGCCTTACTATAGGATTGTTATAGGGATCAAGTGAGTAATACATGTTGGGTGCTGAGATCAGTGCCTGGCACAAAGCAAGTGTTCAACAAGGGTTAGTTATGACTGTTCTTTCAAGGATAACCATGGAATAAAACACACAGCAAAAACTAGAGGAGACACAATTCATATAAACTGACACCACTTATCCAAATCTCATTTCCACTAATTTTCTTCTTGAAAGGGGAAGTTCTTGTTTGAGCTTCACATTTAAAGTAAAACCTTACTCTTTGCTGTAGATGTGAGAAGCTCGTTCTCTCTCCAGCTTCCCTCCCACCCCCAAATACTTCTAGAACAGGGACATACATACTATGTTCTGTTGGATGGTCTGCAGAGGTGCTTCAGGCCTTCTGCAAGTTCAATTTAAATGCCATTTAAATATATTTCTAATTATTTAAAAAACTATAAATCAATACCTGGCCCAAAGTATCCTAGACCAAATTCTAAAATGCCAGAAGACTACCTCCTCATTTGGGGCTACAGGTTAACTCATTTTGTGCAGACTTTGGAATAAAATGTCTCCTGCCATCTCTGTGTATATATTTGAGCTTATAAATTTGTTTCTGATTAAGAAGGTGGTAGTTCTAAGGAAGGGTTCTAATGTACTTTCATTTATTTGTATTAATTGTCTGTTTTCTAGTTTAAATCTAGACCACTGATGTCAAAATTTAGGCCTGATAGTGTCATAGTAGTGAGTTCCCCATCACAGTGGTGAGCTCCCCTTAAGAATAGCTCACAGGCATCCAGAAGGCTCTGTGCTTCTTCTTGGAGCATGCTGTCCTTGGGCAACACAATCAGCCAGGCAGTAACAAGCGAAAGCAAAATATGGCCATCATACCATATTTTAGATAGTCTTTGAAATTCTTATAATTGTGGAGACTTGTTTACTTTTTAAATATAAGGAATGCAAGCAGTTCTTAGAAATCACTAGTGATTCATCTTTGAAATAAAAATTTTCTAATTCTCTTCTTTCAAGTTTCTAAATTAGTTTCATTGTGGAGTATTCTGAGATTACACAATTAACTTTTTTTTCCTAACTACTCCCATTTCCATCCCTTATGTGTCAATGGGGATGTTCTGTGTACCGTGTACTGAGACAAACTACAGAAAGAAACTGGATCTCGAATCTGACTAAGCAGGAAATTGGCATCCTTACTCTGTATTCTAATTTTAACTGTTTTGATTGACTCTATAATAAGTAAATATTATACAGTTGAACTTAAAAATAATATAATGTCTCTTTTATATTTTTGATGATATAGCATTCTACTTTAAAACAGGGTGTACCTAATTAAGAAAATTTTTTTTTCATCCACACTCTAAAAGCATTGTAGTGGAAGGTCCCATCCTTCCCTCAGTGAAGCCAGAACAGCCTGGCTCAGTGGAAAAAGGCGACTGGAGGTTGCCATCACATAAATCATGTATAGTGGTCAATGAACTTTAGGGACAGACATGGCTTTTATAGCAGATGCAGTCATTGGTAGCATTTCTTGTCATAAGTACCTGTTTGATCCATTTCTCTAACATGGACTTCTGGATCCCAGCAGTTCTCTTGGACCACTCTGAAGACCTTTCCATCCTTCAGCATCTTTGCTTCTCCCTAGGGCAGAAAACGCACATCAGCAAAAGACAACCTAAGCTTACTTAGATTAGTTCTTCCTTGTATGCTTTGGAATGTGGTTTGCCCTAATATTTTTAGGAGTTTTTACTTAATTCTCAAAGAAGTAGAAATCTATTCATTTACTAGAACTCAGCTTTTCATCCTCATGACTTAATATTGGCCTGGAGTTAAAGGTTGTACTCTGTGGGTGTCAGTGGCTGGACACAGAGAACAAGGTCATGTTCTTTTGGGGGTGCCTGACTGAAGATGGCTTGTCACCTTGCTGACCTGAGCCGCTGGCTAATATAAGCCCTAGGAAGAAGGCCCAGTGTCTGGAAAACTCCAGATCTATAACATTTTAGAATTGAAAAGGACCTCTGAGATAGACCATCTAGTCTAACCCTCTTGTTTTATAGAGAAGCAACAGATGGATAGTGAGAATAAGTGATTTGTCTAACAGAGCAGGACCCTGTCTAACACCTGCAGGAGGAAGTAGGCAGTAAAATGAATCAGTCTAGCAGCATGTATGAAATTCGGTGCCACCAGGCAGCATGCCCACCTGTGTATACAATCTTTTACTACTCAGTGGAGGGGGCCAAACTAAATGGCTGTACAAAGAATGGCAGTGACCTCTAAATTAGACCTCTATTTTGTGATTCCCTAAAGAAAAGGGAAAAGTTCTGGCCAGGGGCCCTGAAATCAGACTGCTCAGGTCCAAATCCCTGAATGCTCCCACTTACTCTGTAGTCTTGAGCAAGTTAAACAACATCTCTGAGCCTCAGTTTGCTCATATTTAAAATAGGGATAATAATACAACTTATCTTAAAGAGATCTCGTGAGTGTGAAATGGCATAATCCAATTAGGACAATTAGTGGAATAGCTGACACATATTAAGTGTCTAAGTATTAATTGCTGTATGGCTAATTAGAGACTAGAGTATCTCCTGATGTTCCCCTGCTTTGAGGGCACACCACTTCCAATGGTGCTTCAGAGCCTCAAGATTGCCCATGGGCCCTATGGGATCCCCAAGTGGGCATGTGGTGATCAAAGCCCTTGAGCTATGCTTGGTGGAGCCCTCTGCCCCTCTCCTCTTCCTCTTGGCTTAATCATGGGTTGCACCCAGTCCTTGACAAAGCTTCCTTCTTCATCCTTCAATTCTCTGGACAAGACCTTTTACATCTCCTGCATGGAGAAAGCAGACTACTTTTCGCCTTCAGGTTTGGTATCCCATTTACATCTAGCCTGCATGAGGAAGACCTCAGATCCATGTCTTCATTTCTCATGGACTGGGAGAAAAGGTCAGTAAATGAGAGACTTGTGTAACTGTGACAGGTGTCTACACCCAAGCTGAGCCAAGTCTCTGATATTAGGACAACAGGATTGATTTGCCTCAGTTCTCATCCTTTGCTGAGCCTGCCAGCATCTGAACAACCTCCTGTGAGAGTCTTGATGGAGGCAGGGCCCATCCACTCTCTAATAAAACCCCAAAGCCCAACTATTTGCTCTCTTTGACCCAAGCTTGGCTAATCAATGCTTGGTTTTTAATCAAGAGCAAGTGATGCAAAAAGACAGGAACAGCAAATATATTCTACCATTGATTCCAGCAGTGACCATGTGCTGTGTCTATTGTCAGTGGTACTGTGGCAGTGTCCATTGTCTAGCTTGAAGGCAGTGGTTTCCTAGAAGGCTTTTCCTGTGGTGTGACTTTGGCTGTGGCTTCAATTGCCTATACATTTTATGAGTGTGGTTCCCTATGAGTGTGGCATTTTGTAATTTTTGAGGGGCTTTAAATACTTGCAACAAATTCATTTTCTGCTTAACTAACCATTGTTGGTTTCTGCTGTTTGCAGGGAGTCCTGAATGACACTGATTGCATAATTAGAATATAGGAACACATCTTGCTATTGATGAAGAAGGGAGTGAAAAGAGAAAAAGTCAGGAAACAAACTTTCATTGAGCAAATTAGGAGTTTTATTTTCCTTTTGCTCCTTAATAGAAAAGCTTAATCACTGTAAAATACCCAGAATAACAGAGTGCTGAAGAGGGTTCTCTTTGCATAGTGACAGAACTGGGTTTAAATCTCATTAAATTATTTCCTAGCAGTATAAGTGGCTAAGTTATGGGCCCTCTGAGTTTAAGCCTCACTTTTTCTATCTGTAAAATGTGGACCATTATACTGTCATGTTTGTGGCCACCTAACATCCTTGGAACATTTTCTATATGTGAGGAAATTTTCACATTATGATTCCCCACTTTCTGAGAGAAAATCCTGAATTCACTTTCCCAACCTCCCTTGTAGTGAGGGAACTGACAAGTGCTTTAGGCTCTGTCACAGGTCCCCACGTGTGACTTTGATTTGGAAGTGAGCACTGTGAGGAAGCAGAGACTGTACTTTTTGGTCAAGGTGTTGTCTGAAGTGTAAGACATGGCTGGAGAAGAAATGACAATGCGTTGGTCTGCAATCTCAGCAGCATCAACATGAGCATGAGCTTCCTGTGTGTGACCAGGAGTGGCAGCACTTGAGTCTTTGCTGGAGCAGCCCCCTAGGTACCACTGGGCATTGTGCATGTTAGCACGGCCTCTGAGCTTTATCTGTGACTCTCCCAGGAAGCCTATGAGCTGCTTTTCTAATTAAACTAGCTGGAGTGGATTCTGTTTGCAACTAAGAACACCGAGTGGTTCAGAAGATTAAGTGATAGAATGTTTGCAAAGAACTTTACGCCAGACCAGAGAACATGCTTAATCAATTATGGCCAGATTTCACCATATACAGTATCTCCCCCATCTTGTCCATGGGAGATACATTTCAAGACTCCCCCCCACCCCCACAAGTGGTTTCCTGAAACTAAGGATAGTACTAAACCCTATAAATACTATATTTTTCCCTATACATACACACCTATGATAAAGTTTAATTTATAAATTAGGCATAATAAGAAATTAACAACAATAACATAAAATAGAACAATTATAACAATATATTGTAATAAAAGTTACATGAGTGTCATCTCTATCTGTTTCTGTCTTCCTGCATAAATGTAATGCCTTTTCCATCTTAACTAAGCACTTATCATGCACTGGGGCTGCAACTTTTGCAGTTTGAGATGTGACAGCAAAATTAGCACAGATTTCTTTTTCCTTTTTCACAATTTCATAGGTAGAACATTTGTTCTTACCATAGATCTTAGCAACCTCAGCATATGATTTTTTTTCTTTCTTTATTAAGTCTAGAACTTGTACCTTTTTACTTAAAGGAAGCACTTTATGGCTACTCTTTGGCATGTCTGAATTGCCAGAATTGCTAATCTTGCAATTTGGGGCCATAATTAAGTAAAATAAGGATGACTTGAACACAAGCACTGTAATATCTAGACAGTCGATCTGATAACCAAGAATATTACTAAGTGACTAATGGGCGGGAAGCATATGCAATAGTGTGGAGATGATGGACAAAGGAATGATTCACGTCCAGGGCAGGATGGACTGGGACTGCTTGAGATTTCATCATGCTACTCAGAACATTGCACAATTTAAAACTTATGAATTGTTTATTTCAGGAATTTTCCATTTAATATTTTCAGACTGTGGTTGACCACAGGTGACTGAAACTGTGGATAAGGAGAGGCTTTTATATTCATGGCAAGGGAAAAAATTGCTCTTGGAGGTGCATGAGTAAGTTTTGGCTTCAGATAAAGCAGAGCATGTTAAAGCAGAAATGGATCATTTAGTTCAACTCTTGTATTTACCAGTGAGTCCATGAGGTGCAATAACTTGTCCAAGGTCATATGCTTATTATAGTAGGTATAGAACTGGGATAAGAACCCAGGTTTATGAAGCCATTTCCACCCCACCAGGCTGATATTTGGTAATTAGTGTTTATCTACTAGGCAAAGGTTAATTACTATAATTTTCTAAAGAGTCCAGTCTTTTGCAAGGGCTGCCCTCATTATGTGGCAGGAGAATCAGACTCACTGAATTTCTCTCTCCATAGCCTTAATGCTGGATCTATTATAGTAAGGCAAATGAATGACAGCAACTGTCAGTGGAACTCTCAGTGAAAATTATCACAGACCAGCTATAATAGGCTCCCAATTCTCACTGTTTATTCAGCCAAAATTTTGGGACCTGATAACCATTGTAGAGAATCAGTTCCTGATCCCTTTTACTTTACAGTCAGGAATCCCATATCCGTACAGGGAAAATGTGCCTCAGAGGTCAGCACGTGCTGCTGAGGGAAGAACTAGGATGTGTCTCTCTTAGGTTCTATTTTTAATGTTTACCTCAATATCAACCAACATCTTAAACTAAAATAATAACCAAGTAATTTGAGCAAGGTGCAATAATTTATTCAACCCAGAAACAAATTCTGTTTTTTCCTAAACTCTCAAAACAAAGCTTTTATTTCTTTTTCTTTTTTCTTTTTTATAATTTATTTTAATTAGTTTCAAGTATACAGTGCATTGTTTAGACATTTATATAGACCATAAAACAATCTCCCCAATTGCTCCCTCTGTCCCCTGACCCTCCACCTAGCCAACATATTAATGCTAACTGCATTCCCAATGCTGTGCTCCCCATCCCCATGACTATCCATCAGCTACTAATTTATGGTTCTTTAACCCTATACCCCATTCTCCCAGCTCCCCAATCCCACCTCTCCTCTGTCCATCACCAAATTGTTCACTATATTTGTGAGTCTGTTTTTGACTAGTTTGTTCTTTTTATTCCTTAGATTTCGCATATAAGCAAAATCATACAGTGTTTATTTTTCTCTGTCTGACTTAAATACCTTCTAGGTCCATCAAAGCAATATCTTTTTCCATCCCCTTCCTTTTAGTATGTGCATATCTTTTAATCTGAAGTTAATCTATTATAGGCAACATGTAGGGGTCTTGTTTTCCTTTCCATTCATCCACTTTATCTTTTAGTTGGAACACTTAATTCTTTTCCATTTGAGGTACTTATTGATAGGAATGTAGTTACTACCATTCTTTATTCCTGTTTTTGATACATATTTTTTCTTCTTAAAAAGTCCCTTCAACATTTCCTGTAATACTGGCTTGGTGGTGATAAGTTCCTTTAGCTTATTTTTTTCTGGAAATCTCTTTATCTGTTCTTCAACTCTAAATGATAGCTTTGCTGGATAAAGTAGTCTTGGTTGTAGATCCTGGGTCTTTATCAAATCAAATATTTTTTGCCAAGCCCTTTTGTCCTGCATAGTTTCTTTTGAGGATTCAGCTGCCAGTCTTATGGGTGTTTCCTTATAGGTAACTATCTGTTTTTCTCTTGCTGCTTTTAATATTCGTTCTTTGTATTTAACATTTGGCATTTTAATTATGATGTGTCTGAGTATGGGACTCTTTGGATCACTGGTTTTTGGGATTCTCTGAGCTTCCTGGGGTTTTATGTCCATTTCCTTCACCAGGTTAGAGAAGTTTTCCATCCTTATTTCTTCAAAAATAGCTGTTCAACATCTTGATTTTCTTCAAGTACGTCAATCAGACGGATATTTGGACCCTTAGAAGCATCCCATATGCTCCTTAAATTATTTTTATAGTCTTGGCATCTTATCTCTTGTCATTCTGATTGAATACCCTTGGTTTCCCTGTCCTGTAGATAGGGCATTTGATCCTTTTCTTTATTCATTCTGTTTATTCCTTTGTTTATTCCATTTAATATACTTCTTATCTCATATAATGTGTTCTTCATTTAAAACTGGTTCCTTTTTATAATTTCCATTTCCATTTTATGTTTTTTATCTTCGTTGAAGTTCTTACTGAATTTATCTACACTTCCCAAAAGTTCATTGAGCATCTTTAATAACCAGCGTTTTGAACTCTACATCTGTTAGATTACTTAATTCCATTATATCTAGATCTCTGTTCTGTTCTCTCATATGGTTTCTGCTTCTTTGTCTTACCATTTTGGCTACCTTTCTGTGTCTGTTTCTATGTACTAAGCAAAGCTCCTCAGTCTCTCGGTCTTATTAGTGTGGATTTGTAGGTGTCCAGTGGCATAGTCCTGCAAGGGATTCAGCTGCAGGCCAAATTTAGCATAAGCCTTTCCTCCTCTGGAGCCACCTGTTAAGATTCAGCAAGCAATCCACAGATGCTGTGCTTATAGTTACCTAAAAAGGCCACATCAGAAACTGAGGCCAGCTGCCTCCAGTGTGAGTCTAGGTGCTGCTTAGCGAGGAGTACCTGACTCGCTGAGGATATACCTGGATGTGGCTTGGGTGGGGCTGTGAGTTGGGTGAGGTAGGGTTTCAGAGAATGCTCTGGGCAGAGCAACCTCTGTCATCCAGTTTGGTGAAGTCATGGCTATGGTGGCGCTGTGTCCGCACATGGGACGGGGGAGGGCTCAACAAAGAACAATGGGTATCGCTGGCACTTCTATACAGGGCAAATCTCGCCTTGGCCCTCATCCCAACAATTTCTCCCTGTAAGTCCCTGGTGGCCCCTGTACGCAGCCTGTCGGCACTGGTGCTCAGACCGAGCAGGTCCATCACCGTGAAAATCCACTTGCGGACATGGCTCCTTTAAGAGGCTTCTGCTGCTGCTGCTGCTGCTGCCGCGGCCTCTGTCTCACTCAGCCGCCCGAGTCTGGGTAGCCCCGTGTCCTCGCCCCATCCTACCTTCTGCCATTGCAGGGTGGTTTCTTGGATTTCTCCCTAGTTGTGTGGCTTATTCATCAAGATCCCAGGCAATTTTTCCTTGCTGCTTGCTCCTTGTTTCCGTCACAACTTTGATTTGGTTGCCAGAGGGATGAACAGAGCCTCTATCATCTACGCCATTTTTTTTCCCTCTTAAAGTTTTTATTTTTAATTAAAGAATTCCTCCACCCACCATTGTCACCAAGGTAACCTGTTTCAAATATACCGTTAATATTTTTAAAGCCAGAGCAGCATGATGTAGTGGAAGTTGTGGTACTACAGGAGTCAGGAAACCTGGATCCTATGTGTAAGCCACTTACTTTTCCAAAACCTCAGAGTACAACTATAAAATAAGGACTTTGAGTAAGTGATGTCTAAATTCCTTCCCAGGATAGTGTGATTTGCCATTGATATCCCCCTTTAGGAATAGAGGACTTACTCTCCCAGCTTCTGGGAGTTTTGTTGACAGACAGACCTTGGCTATACACCTCTATGGGGAGATAAGAAGACTGCTTTGGCCAAAGAGAGCCACCTCCCTCAAGGACCTGCTTTGTTTCCTGGGCAGCCCACTTCCAATGATTGGCCAACATGGAAATGTAAAGGCCTTTCTACATTGGCCCCCTAACCTCTCCTCAACTTGGGACAGCTCTGAAGCTTTAGAGATCCTTGTAGGGTCAGCTGAGGCCACTACTGAGATTACATCACAGCTTAACCTTGCCATGTGTTCTATCATGCTTCCTTTTTTTCTCCCTTCCACTGGTGTCCATTCTAAGAATATTTCCTAACGAACCTCCTGTATGCTAATCTCTGTCTCAGAGTCTTCTTCCCAGAGAACGTAACTTGTGATCCTTAAGTTCTAGTTCTAATACTATCTACAAATAAGTTCAAATATGGCTGGTCTTTCAAATGTCCAATACTGCATGTTAAAAATTATTTTCAAACTCGGTACTTCACATCAAATTTCCATCCTCGTCTCCTTACCCCCAATTCCCACTCAGGCTATCTGTCTAGACCATGCAAACTATCATGCTGGTTGGGTTTGGGGTCAGAGTTGTCAGAAATGCCCAGACACTGTCACCAGGAAACAACCTGTTATCACTCTCAACTTTCACATTCTAAGGTTCTGAAGGACAGCTCCATACAAGGTCCTACTACGACCATCTCTTTCCCAGATCTGCTTGTCCTCCTGGCATGACTGTTTCTTTCCTTGAGGCCTGCATTGTCTTTTTCATTCCACTGAGACAGTATCAGTTTTCTACTTCCTTCTGCCTGACAGGTCACCATCCAGTCCATTTCCCAATACCATTAATTCAACTTCCAAAGTAGATCCTGCAGTGGTCCTCTTCTCTCCATCTCCACTGCTCCAGCCCTGGTCCAAGCTCCATTCTCTCTCACCTGAAGGACTGCTCCAGCCTCCATCCCAATCTCTTACTGCTTTCACTCTTGCTCCTCTCCAGCCCAGCCTCCACAAAGCAGACAGGGTAAACTTTTAAAACCCTAAATCAGATCTTGCCACTTCCCCACTTATAACTCTTGAATGAATTCCCCTTGCCCCGAAGGTATGGCCCAAACTTTTTAAGCTGATCTGTCAAACCCTGCATGACCTAACCCCTGCTTACCTCTACAACTGCATCACATGCCTACACTTTTATCAATAGGCTCTTTGTTAACTTTTTTCAAAGTATTATAATTTAAGTGCACCATTTATTTTCTGTTTGGAACCTGATTGATTTAGCAAAACATGTATGTAAATATATTGAATAATGCTATGTGTTTCTATAGGTGTATGTTTATATAAGTAAAGTCATAGGAAAAGGGCTAGAAAGATACCCACCAAACTGTTTATTGGAATTACTTTTGAGGACGAGGAGTGCTGATCCAAAGAACTATATCTTTATCTCCAGTAGCTTAAATTTTAAAAATAGAATTTATTCTTGAATTATGTAATGAAAAGTTAACCTTAAAAATGAAAATATGAAATGGCAGCACTGGATTAGATTAATGGCTTTCAATCAGTTTTGACTGTGACCTCCACATGAAGAAATTTATTTTCCACTGTGATCCAGTAGACACATATGCACCTATTAATACAGCTACAAACTGGGACAGAGGTTTCATAAATCAGTATTAACTCTTACCATGAACAATGCATTCTCCTATTTTCTTTTGTCATGTATTTTATTTTTAAAGCTGTCCTAACTTACTGAATTGTTGTAATGACTCACTATTGGATTGCAACTAATATTTGCAAACACTGGAGTAGATGATCATTTGCCCTATAGTTGAATGATTCTTTAGCTTCATGAAAACGGTCCCCTGCCTGGGGCTTTCCATCTTTCCTGAACTCCCTTACTCTTTATTGTGTTTTTTGCCCAGTACAAAATGATCACAATCCATATATTCTTTATCCTTTTAGGTGTCTGCTTGGCTCCCTAGTGAGGGAGAAATAATTTTGAAACCAGTGATTGGAGATTACACAGAATAGTGTATGTGCGAAAATGCTAAGCGTGATGGAATGTGTGTGTGTGTGTGTGTGTGTGTGTGTGTGTGTGTGTGTGTGTGTCATATTCCCACAGGCCTGGAAAATACTCACTGGATGTTTCTAGATGCTGCCGACCCATGGATTTGAAATGGCCCTGTGTCTACCCTTTTTTAAAATGCTCCAAAGTGTTCTCGGCATCAGGACTCAGTTCTCCCCCACCCCGTGCATCTTCTGAGAGGAGTCCATACAAAATGGCTTGCTGCCTAAACTTTTATAAATATTCAACCAAAGGACAAATGGTGTTTTTCAATTCTGAACAAGGCTTTACTATGACAAACAAATACCCCTTTATTCATTCCAAAAGCATTAAAAAAAAAAAAAAAAGTTAAGAAGAGAAACAAATAGGGCATATGAGAGAAGTTTTGGAAAGACCTTTCAGAGAACAGGAATCTCTGAGATAAATCAGACACAGGACAGAAAATATTTGTTCACCAAAGGAATATAGGGCAAGCCTTCACCCTACTTCAAAGATTAGGATGGGGATTAATCCTCCAAGAGGCCTTCTCCAATCCTTAGTGCCCAAATCTATGTCCCCCAGCACCCAGTGCAAAAACAGTCCTAACCTTATCACACTGCATTGTTACCTCTGCACATGGTAACTGCATCTTTCCAGACCACAAGTCCTCCAGGGCCTGCCTTACTCATGTCTGTGTTCCAGCTGGAAGCTCAGAAATGTTCCTTCTGAACTCCACAAAGGCATATGCTCCCTCTGAAAATGAAGTCAGACCTGACCACTTCCGAACTCTGTGCAGCCCTAGACTTTGAGCTCACTCTCAGGCCTCCTTACACTTTTTTCTCTTACCAAACTTAATCCTTAATAACAGTGGCTTCTTCTCCCTATTGTCTCCAATGTTTAATTTCTCTAGCTTGTGCTCAAACCTAAACTGCTCTGTTTATTTGGTTGGCCTTAATATACTGTAATGATTGGTGGAGAAGGCCAGGTCACTTCCTTGAGGCAGAGTAATAAATGCTAAAATCTGGGACCAAAAAAAAAAGATTTCTTAATGACTTCTCAAATTCTAATTTTACTCTTCTAAATACTGTTTTTTGAAGTTACACTTATTTTTTCTAATAATTTTGAGACTTTAGTGCTGCTTCCTTGACTACTGCAAAGTCCATAGGAGGGCAGAAATGTTGAGCTCCCTGGAGGCCTGAGGTCTCAGGCTCAGGATGGCCCTGGGTCCTAGACATGCGCACACTTTAGGAAGAACTCACCCTGCTGTGGTGTTGGAGCTGTACCCAGTCTCCATAGCCGAATATCTGCAGAGAGGAGAGGCACAGTTAGACTGGAAGAGCAAAGCGGAGAGGGCTGTGATAAAGGAGCATTTCTAGAGCAAAGGATCCTGAGCTCTAGCCTTTCAAGCATCACCTTTCCATTTTCCCCTCATACCTATATATTGCTTATTCAATATTTATATTGAAATCAATTTAGATATATTTCTTTCCTTAAATGTATTTATTCAGGAAGAAAATGTTAGTTTTACCTTGTCTCCTCATTCAGGTTGCAATTTTGAAATGAGGATTTACATTAAAAAGTATTTGTTCACATACCACCTAAATCATTTCACAGACCATCAGGAGTATGTGGATCATAAGGACCACTCTTAAGGAAATGCTGTCTTAGAATACTGCTTGTTAACTGTGGGTTGCAATCCACAAATAGGTCATGAAATCAATTTAGTGCACAGTGACCCAGATGTTATAAAAACATGAGATATTATATGTAGCAGATGGTGCTGGTGTTTCTCCTCCTATATTCCTTCACCTTAACACTTCTATGCACATCAGCCCTCCTAGTGCCCTTCTTTGACAAAGGTTTCCCTTTTCCACAGGAACTAGCTTTGGTCAGGCCCTTCTAGTAGGTCAGAAGTACCAGGAAATTCATGTCCTCCCTTCACTCAGCAGTCCCAAATCAATGGCTGATGATGTTTGTATATAAATACACTGAATACACTAGTTCAGCAAGATGACTGAGATGAGGCACATATTCTACACTTCCTTTGGCTGCCTTACTTTCCCTGTCTCACTTCCCCACTCTCCCTATTGGTGTTCACTGAGATCACTTCCAAAGTAAACTATTTGCACTTGAATCTTTGTCTCAAGGTCTGTTTTTTGGAAAACCCAAACTAAGATAGCAAAAGAATGGAATAGAATGGAATAGAATAGATTAGAATACCTCCCATGTAGTAATTATTTGTTTTATGAAATTCTTGTTTCCATTATATACGGATGTTTGTACTGAATATATTTCTTTTGGGGGGCTATGAATAAAAAAATTTGAAAGTCTCTGCCTAACAACACAGGTATGTATGACTTATGCAACTATAGGTTTTTAAATCTCATTTCATTCACTCATTCCTCAAACCCTCCTGGAGTCCCGCCATAGGTGGACCTTACTAGAGCACAGAAAATAAATAAAAGTGAAGGACAGTTCCAGCCTGTGTGGAGCACAATCTTGAGAGGGTGGGGCTGGGGCAAGAAAGTAATTGAGGAGCTGTAATCACGTGTGAGACATTCTGTGATAGAATGATGCACAGATTCTCTGGGAGCCTGGGGGAGGGGTAGATGGTATTGGGGAGAGAAGTTGAAATAGTCGTCCATGGTCAGATTGTAGGGGAACTTCCAGTGCTCAGTGTTCTCATGTTCCAAAGCAGTAGCTCTCAAAGTGTGTTGTAAGGAAAAGGCTGGGGCCCACAGCTAGCTCCCCAATAGCTCTTGTCAGCAATGATAGGTAGATGAGTTAAAGAAGCTGAAGATAGGCACAACTTCTCACATGTTATATAGTTGGATGAGACCAGCTGACTGTGATTGGTTCTTAGGTCATGACGGTGAGGTTATCTTGAAGAAGTCAGGTCTTAGAAGATCCCTCTTCATTGCTCAGCTCTCCCCTCCATACTGAGAAGGGTGGTCTGGGCCTGCAGCACAGGGGTGTTTGTATGTCTTTGTGTTTTTGTTTGTTTGTTTGTTTTTTGCCCAGGGTCTGCCCCAACAGACTTTCTAAGATTTGGGTCAATTTTATTCCACAGGAGCATAAGGTTTCTTCTTGAGTTATAGCTCCAAATAATTATTTTAACTCTGGAAATCTACTTGCCTACCCCCAAGTGACATCAGAGGACCTGGCTTGGTAGGCTGGGCATGCAAGGGAAATTGTGGACCAGGGGCCCAACTCCTCCCCCTTGCACCCAATTTCTCCTTTGCCTGTGGCCTCCCACTCTCCTCCCTTCATGCACTCAGTGCCCTCATGCTTTTTCCTTCTCTTCCTCTGGATAGGGGTGCCCAGAGATGTATGCTGGAGGAGGGTGTGGAATATGGCCTTGATCAGTTACCCTTTAGAGTAAACTTAAACTCTCTCTTAAACTGAAAATTTGCCATTGACATCTTACCTTAATGTAGAAGAAAAGGTTGTATTTTGCTTCCTTCTTTCTTTATTTCATTCTTTCCTCCCTTCCTTCCTCATTCTTTTTCTTTCTTACTTTTTCTTAATTCCCTATGGAACTTTAACTCATAAGTTAGCATGTTAGAGAGTATTCCATCTGGGGAAAGGCACAGAGGCAGAACAGGAGGCTCTTGTCACATACGACAAACCGCTTACAAGATACTTGACTTTGTTGGGATAGCTTAACATCTCAAAGGCACTGTTTCATTATGTGTAAAATGAGGCTAACAGCGGTAGCTGTGACATAGGATTTTATGGGAATTAACTGAAACAATCCATAGAAAGTTGTTGACACCAGACCTGTTTTATAGAAAGGACCTCATCAGTGCTAACAGTGATGATGATGGTGATGGTGGCGGTGATAATGGTGGAGGTGGATGTGGTGGTGGCAACAATGGTGATTGTCATGGTGGCTTTGGTAGGAGTGGTGGTGGTGGTGGTAATCGCAATTGTGGAGGTTGTGAGCTGGTAGAGGCGATGGTTGTGGTAGTGAGTTTGGTGGCAGTGGTGGTATCAATGATAGTGATGGTGGTGATAGGCAATGATGGCAGTGGGGGTAGGATAGAGGTGACAGCCTATTCCATCCTTATGTGGTGAAATAAGGCATACCTTGGAGTTAGACATGAAGGAGAGCTATGAATGAAGGAGCCTTCTTTCTCTCCATGTTCCTCCCTCCCCTTTCTTGGCAAGCACAAAATTTGAACACTTTGTGCTTCCCCTGGTACCCTTGCAAAAACCTAACCTATTTGGGTCAGTTGAATTCTGTGCAAAGTCTGGGGTCTACACAGTCTCCCTGCTCTCATTCTAGGTTGAATAAAGCCTGGCTTCTGAAATTTATGACCTTGGGAGTAGTTTTCATCAGAGTATATGCCAGGAGGCACCTAGAGTCTACAAATGTTTGACTGATAATGACCAGTGTTCTATAGGCATTTATGAGGATGATAAATAAAAAAATTAAAAAGTTTAAGGGAAGTCAGTTCTATGTTTGAACAATGTGTTTCTGAAATGAGCATATATGAATCAGAGGTTGATGAACTGAATGACATTTTTAATGTCTTGGGAACCTCACACTTTCATGAGGTGAATAATGAACCTCCTGGGTGATGAAACCTCGTATCTATTTCCTCAGAGAGGTTGTTTAAAAGTCAAGTTATGTCTGGGATTTTGTCTCCTAAAATCTTACAGTGATCAAGTACAATTAAATTATTGCTAACAGAAGAAGATATAAATGTATAAAATTTTCACTAAAGGCCAGAATTTTTGACCCCATTTAAAATTAGAAGAATCTTTTGTAAGATCTACTATTGGACGTATAATAGGTGGTAAATACAGTTTTTTACTAAAGGAAAAAGCTGAAACCTTATTGTCATCATTGTTGCTATGACTACCTCATTGTGGATCAACCTGAAACAACTTTCACCGTGGCTTCTTGGACCACCATCCTCCTATTTGTGATGGCAGAGAATATGAGTCCTGATTTAATAGAAACAGTTTGATAAAGTGCCGCCTGAATCTGCTCTCTTTCCACCTCAGATAGATTTTCTCCCAGAGATCTTAACTGTAACTCTGACTAAAATCATTATTGGCAAGTGAGAATGAAAAGCTTTCTTAAATCTCAGTCCTTTGTATTTATTAGTTAATCCTCAAGCCAGGCATACTGATTCTATTTTTGTTTCTTAGTCACATAAGGAGGTCAAGGTTACTGAGGTGTGTCTAGTAATATTCAATAAAGAAAGGCGAGTTTGAAAAGAGCTGTTAGTTCTTCCCAACAGGCTTTATCTTCTAATATAAAACTAGTATTGGCTTATTCTTTTCATTTTTTTATTAGAAAATTTGAAAAAAAATGGTGAGAAAAGATCAGGGATTGTTGTTTTGAGATACTGTTTTACCCACTAAGAAACAATTTGAAGACAAAGGAAAATCTTCTATTCTATGAACGCCTCCAGAAGTCTGCTCTTAACTACTGTCGCTACTCACTTTACTCTGGCCATATAGCTGGAAATGGGAGAGAGGGAGAAGGATCACAGCATCACATAATGTTTTTATTTACCTTGCTCCTCCCAGTTTGAAAACACAGAACTATTTCGTACTGGTCATTTCATCACTGGCTTGCCTACACTCAGATGAAAACTTCTGCTGTACAACAGATTCAAATGCTTGATCTGTGGGTTGGAAGCCAGGTTCTAATGACCCCATGATGGAGCCCTCAGTGGATTTGGGGAGTTGGAAGCAGGCCAGTGTCCAAGTAGACACTGGTGCGACAGAAGGAAGTGGGAATATCTCTTATAGTAGTGGCATTCTCTTGGACCAGCTCTCAGTTGGGTGTGGTGGCAGTGCTGGAGAGAGGTTATCACAGTCCCACGTAGCTCTGAGATCCTAGGCTTACTTCTGAGTCTCAGGTACCTCATCGGTCCATCAGGGTTAATAATATAAATCCTATCTGCAATTCATAAGATTTTATGTAAATCAAATTATATCTATATCTATATCATCTATATCTATAGTATCTATCTATCTCCCTCGAAGTATAAGAGCATTTTGGTTATTACTCTCATCTTCATCATCATCATTAAGTGTATCAGTTATCTGCTTGCAGCATGTGAAACAGATAGAAGCCTGGTTTATCACCTCCCCTATTTTGAGGTGACAGCTGGAAGATAGGAAAGGGTGGTAGGGTAAAAAGCCAGTAGAACATGTTCTGTGTGCTTGGGAAGTCTTCAGGACACACATTTATGGCTATAGCTTCCCCATGCTCTGCATCCCTAAGCTTCCTAAGCAGTTTTAACAATATCTTTAGGGCTCTGCATTAGGTGGGGCACCTAGAAATTGTCAGCTCTTGGTGACCATTTCTCTATTCAAACTGGAGGCAGGCTTTAGGGTGGGAGACAAGCAATGAGAATTGGGGTTGTAGCACAGGAAACTAGGCAGCATCATAGAGAAGGCAAAGAAAAGGCACTTTTTTAGGCTGCTCTGGGTCTTTATCACTAACATTGTTAAGTGGTATTTATACTTTAATAAAATATGATGAGGACAACAGTGTTCAGAACAGCAAGTTCCCATGTAGGCACTTAGACTCCTTTCAGAGGAGCTAGTTTGATGGGGTTAGCTTTCACCATGAGCTGTATTGGCAAGCCTTTCAGAGATGGTTCAGCATCATTTGTATTTTTCAATCTACAATGTGTACCACCCATCTTACCTAAAATACCAATGAACAAAGAAACAAGATGAACATTCTCCCAGGAGACAACAATAAGAAGAAAGTAGTTTTAGCTACTTGCACAATGAACCACTATTTAATGAGAGTTTAGGTTAATTCATTTTTCATTACATGGGATAAAAAAGATGAAACATCAGTGGTATGAAAGTTCTAGAGAAGACTGAAGATTGGCTAAAAGCTGATACTTAGCCTGAACAAAGCTCAAGCCAATTTTAAATTTCTTTCATGTTTCTCACCATCCTCTTTTAGAATTCATTCAATGATTCTTAATGACAAGAGGAAATTTCCATCTTATAAGAAATACAGAGAATAGTCTTGAGAGACACTCATTGTACAAAGGATTCATGTCATTTCCTCTAGGGTTTTTTTGATGTTCCTTCTTTCTCTCTAGTTCATAACAAGGATTTACAGCTTAAACAACATCAAAAAGGAAAGGTTTCAAACAGTGTCCTAAAATAGATTTAAAAAAAATTCCTCTACCTCTTGGTGCTTCTAAAACTTATTTTAAACATTT
Organism: Eidolon dupreanum; assembly: GCA_028627145.1. Taxonomy (NCBI): domain Eukaryota; kingdom Metazoa; phylum Chordata; class Mammalia; order Chiroptera; family Pteropodidae; genus Eidolon; species Eidolon dupreanum. Next base: position 95,809,671 of record CM053503.1, on the reverse strand, counting down.
TGGATAGGAGATGTTTTAGAAATCCTGGAAACCTATCACGTTCTATTTTTTAATAGTCTCTTACTTGAAACTGTAACTTTGAATTCTGTAGTTGGCATATATCTTCTTAGAATATGTGATTTAAATGGAAGTAGAACTGCCTGACTTAAATTGTCCAGAAATTTTAAAGAATGCTTAATTTAAGGGGAAAATGGGGTTTTGAGAAAGCACTTCTTTGATCAATGTTCTTTCAAAATTAATATAAAAGTTATTTAAAAAACACTAGGAAATCAGAGCTACCAAATAATTTTAAACCACTTCTAAAGCAGAGAAACTTAGCATCTAATTTGCAAAAGAAGAGATAGGTTTATAACAGAGGCTTTGAGAAGCCCTGGAGAAGTTCTAGAAATAGTTCAGCAGATTAATCGCCCTTACCTTATTTAGGTCTGGCCATTCTTTTGGTAAAATATGACTATGGATGTCAATTTTCATCTCCACAGGATCAGAGGAGAAGCACATAAGGAAAGGAGTTTTGTTATTAAGAGATCTCCATGAAAACCATGGAGTTAATTGATTTATTTTGTCCCTTTATGGCTACCCTCAGGCACTGGTCAGCCCACTCTAGGTCTAGACCTGCACAGCCCACTCTAGGTCCCTTGAAACCACCATATTAAAGTTCAAACTTCTGTTTGTTATTATGTGTGAACTTTACTTTGGGTCAACAACTCTGGTAATCAGGACTAGGCACAAAATTAAAAAAAAAAAAAAGCGACTACTAAATGCTATGAGGTCAAACATATTACAGGCTCCTTTTGAGTCAGCAGGCCCAAAATGGACCAATGTTTATTTTCAAATATTTCAATTTTTATCAAGATATACATAGTAAAAAAATCAAATAATACACTTGAAAAAATCAAATAGTACAGAAGGTTTTTAAAGAAAAATAACCGATCCCTGACTCATAACTTTTTACTCTTGGTTTCATTCCCCCGAAGCAACCAACTTTAACGTTTTTGCTTTTTGTTTGTTAGTTACCCCCCATGTCTTTAAACAATACTTAGCAATTGGCTTGTTCATGAAAATTTGGCATGTTGAAAAGTTGTGGGAGAAGTTTTTTTTTTTTAATTTTTATTAGAGTTTATTTGAGACAAACTGACGTCCTATGCCAGGGAGCAAGAAGATTTCAACTGCTCTGAAGGGGATGTTTTTAACTTTACTTTTAAATCATAGAAAGAGCCCTTTCATTATACATATTTCCTCCATTGGCTTTTTTTTTTCATTTGTTAATTCATGCATTTAACAAACATTTATTGAGAACTACTACTTGTGGAGGATAAAAGTTGAATGAGATAAAATGATACACATGTTTTAACAGGCAATTGTACACAGCTCTAAGTGTAGAGAGAAAAAAGAGAGTAGCCATTTCCATCAAGGTACTCAGAACAATTTGGGGAGGGCTTCCATTGGAGCCTAAAGTGGGGCTCATGATCATGCCTTAAATGAGAGCCTGGAACAAAGCAGCCCTTTATTGTTCTATATTTAACCCTTTCCATTCCTGGAAACCTTCAGATGTTCAAGGGTTGCAGGGCCCTGGCAAGCCCTGAACCTGCTTTTGGAAGCTTCCTTCTTCAGCTCAGTCTCCACAATACAGGGACTAAGTAGTTTTAAAAAGCCTTCCAACAGGGTATTCAACTAGATTCTAGATAAGTTCTAACAAATATTTTAAATGCTGCTCAGCTTGAAAGAAAATGAAATCCTCAAGATTATTTTTTTTTAAAAAAGTTTCAATGAGATATAACTGAATGAAATGGGCCTTAAACTAACCTGGAGGCAGATACCAATACCTAGAGTAAGTTTAAGCACTTTTAGAGCATAGGACTATGAACTGGGCACTGTTCCAAGCATTTTACTCATATAAGTTTGTTTATTTCTTGTAACAGTCCCAAGAGGAGAGAACTATTAATATCCATTTTATGGAAGAGGAACTGAATTACAGAGAAGTTAGGCAACTTGTCCAGGTCACACAATAAGTGGTAGAGCTAGAATCTAAAACCAGGTAGTGTGGGTGCAGCATCCTGGAGCTTTGAGGATTAAAATTTCACATGCAAGTGATAGATCAAAACTCTGATTCTTTCATTAAGCTAGAATTCTATTATTATTATTATTATTATTATTATCATTATTATTATGACATTGATCAACAAAATCCCATAAGTTTCAAGTGTACAATTCAACAGTATGTCATATATTTATTGCATTGTGTGTTCACCGCCATAGTTAGATTTCTTTCCCTCACAAAATATTTGACCCCTTTTACCTCTATCTTACCTCTCTCCTCCCCCACCCCCATCTCTCTGGTAACCACTAGTCCACTGTCCATGTCTATGAGTCTCTGTTCGTTTGTTGTTTTTAGATTTATATTTCACATATGAGTGATATCATGTGGTTTTTAACTTTTTCTGTCTGGCTTATTTCACTTAGCATAATTATCTTAAGATCCATCTATGTTGTCACAAATGGCAGTATTTCATCTCTTCTATGGCTGAGTCATATTCCATTGTATATATGTACCACAGTTTCTTTATCCAATCATCTATCATAGGACACTTCAGTTGCTTCCATGTCCTGGTCACCGTGAATAACGCTGGGTATTAACATTGGTGTGCACATTTATTTTTGGATAGATGTTTTCGAGTTTTTTGAGTAAATACCTAGTAGAGGGATTGCTGGATCATATGGTAGATCAATTCTTAGTTTTTTGAGGACCCTCCATTCTGTTTTCCATAGTGGCTGTACTAATTTGCAGTCCCACCAGCAGTGTATGAGGGTTCCTTTTTTCCGCATCCTCTCCAACACTTGTTATTACTTGTCCCATTGATTATAGCCATTCTAACAGGTGTGATATGGTATTTATAGTGATTTTGATTTACATTTTCCTGATAGCTAGTAAAGATGAGCATCCTTTCATATGTCTGTTGGCCATTTGTATGTCCTCATGGGAGAAGTGTCTATTCAGGACCCCTGCCCATTTTTTAATTGGATTGTTTGTTTTTTGTTGTTGAGTTGTATGGGTTCTTTGTATATTTTGACTATCAGGCCCTTATCAGAGGCTTTATTTGCATGTACATTCTCCCATTCAGATGGTTGCCTCTTTGTTTTATTGATGGTTTCATTTGCTGTGCAGAGGCTTTTTAGTTTGATATAGTCTCATTCATTTATTTTTTTAAGCTAAAATTCTTGAAGGGGCTAAACTCCTAATGAAAATGTAGGTTAGAAAAATAAAATCCACTGGTCAAACAAAAGGAGTCTGTAAGGAAATGTCTTCACTACGGTGAAGAGAAAGGAAGAAAAAGAAGAGAAGATATAACAGGGTTTTTTTTTTTCTCTAGAATTTATTTGAGAGGTACTATTTAAAAATTAACAGAGAAACTATCAAATGATTGGCCAAGTTTGAAAAAGAACCAAACAGAACTTTTATAAAAGAAACCATAATAATTTAAATTAAAAACTCAATGAATGGGTTCAACAACAGAATAGACATAGTTGAAAAGAGAATTAATAAACTGGAAGAGAGACTTGCACAAAGTGATGAGGAGATTGAGCATATATAAAAGTGCCACAAAGTACAAAGAATAGAATAAAAGTCTAAAAGGAGTCTAATCAAAGTGTTAGAGGAGAGAGAAGTTGGAGGAGAGATATTCCAAGAGATAATAGCTGAGAATTTTTTTATCCTGATGAGCCAACAGATCCAAGACTCAATACCTATATCATGAAAGATTAACAAAAGGAACTCCATTTTTTAGAAACCTTGTAGTAAAACTGTAGAACACAGATAATAAAGATTAGATACTATAAACTGCTAGGTAAAAAAGAGAATGCCTTCAAAACTCAGATTAGACCGACAGCCAACTTCTCACAGTAATGATGGGGGCCATAGGACAAAAAAAATGTGCTCAAAAAGCTGAGACATTACTGTCAACCTGGAATTATATACTTTGTAAAATTTTATTTTAACAATGTGGAAGAAGTAAAGATATTTTCAGATAAAAACTAAGTTTGCTATTAATGTACTCTCCCTTAAAGAATTTCTAATAATGAACAGGCATACCTCAGAGATAATGTGGTTTTGGTTCCAGACCACCACAATAAAGTGAATATCACAATAAAGTGAATCACATGGATTTTTTTTGTGTGTTTCCCAGTGCATATAAAAGTTATGTTTTTAATGTACTATAGTCTGTTAAGTGTGCAATAAATAGCAGTATGTCTGAAAAAACAATGCACTTACCTTAATTAAAAATACTTTATTGCTAAAAAAATACTAACCATCGTCTCAGCCTTCAGTGAATTATAATCTTTTTGCTGTTGGTGGGTCTTACCTTCAGTTTGTATCTTAGAAGCACAATAAAGTGAAGCTCAGTAAAGCAAGTTATGCCTGTACTCCAGAAAGGAGGATAATAACTCGAGAAAGAAGTCTGAAATTTAAGATTGAGTGGTGATCAGAGAAACTGGTAATCATATAAGTAAATCTAAATAACATTAAATATTTAAAATAGTAATAGTGTCTGTTTTAAGGAGTTAAAGCACTAGCAAAATGTTGTCTACCCATACTCTTGGCTTTTCTCTCCAAGACATGCTCTCCTGACAGTGAATCTTGTAATTTTAATATCTTTTGCAATGTGGATAAGTTGAGACTTTGTTAAATCATCAAGTCCTGGGTTTTTTTTTTTTTTTCTTACCAGTTTTTCAATCTTTTTCCTTTTGTATTTTACTATATGCAACAAGAAGGAACAAGGATGAACCTTTAACACTTTGCTTGGAAATCTCCTCAACTAAATATTCAGTTTCATCCCTTATAAGTTCTGATTTTCACACAACTGTAGGACATACCACTGAGCTAAGTGTTCTGCCACTATGTAGCAAGGATCTTCTTTCCTCCACTTTCTATCCTGTTACTCATTTCCTTCTGAGCTCTCACCAGCAGTGTCTTTAACATGCATTTTTCTACCAATCGTCTATTCAAGGCAACCTAGGATTTTTTCTGTCGCACATCTCAACGTTCTTGCACCTTCTGCCCCCTGACCAATTCCAAAGCCATTTCCACATTTTTTATTTGTTATAGCAGCGCAACACTTTCAGGTACCAACATATGTATTAGTTTCTAATTGCTCCTGCAATATAGTGGTTTAAACCAACACAAATTTATTCTCTTATAGTTCTGGAAGTAAGAAGTTGACATTGGGTCAGCAGAGCTGTATTCCTGAGTAAAGCTTTAGAAAAGAATCTGTTTCCTTGCCTTTTATATCTTCAATAGACTGCCTGCATCCTTAGCTTGGACCACATCTTCCATCTTCAAAGCCAACAGTGCAACATCTTACAATCCTAGTCTCTGCTTCTGTCATCATATCAATTTTTTTTGACTCTAAGCCTCCCCTATGTTTATTATAAGGACTCATGTAATGAAAATGGGCCCACTCAGATAACTCAGGATAATTTCCCCATCTCAAGATCTTTAACATAATCACATTTCAAGGTCCTTTTTACCATGTAAGATAGCATTTTCATGGGTTCTGGAGATTAGGACATGGTTGAGTTAGGGTCATTATTCAGCTTGCCACAATTAGTCATGGTAAAATTTTCAAAGTAACAACAAAAGAATACACATATAGTATATAGCTTCCAATCTAGTTAATCTAGATAAGGAAAAAAATCAATTTAAAAGAAGGCAACGAAGTAAAAAAAGAAACAAAAAATAGGCAAATAGAAAGCACAAAATAAAATGGCAGAAATAACAAAATCAAGCTATTTGTTGTTTATAAGAAACATATTTAAACTGTAAATATACATAAATTTTGATGTAAAAAGGTAAGAGAAAAGAAAAGAAGCAAATTCTAACCAAAATAAAGCAATGATAGCCATGTCTATCGTAAATACTTCAAGGGAGTTCAAATAAAAGACTACAAAACAAAAAGTATTAGGGCAATAGAGGATCACTATATAATAATAAAATATTCAACTAAGTACAAAGCCATAATATTTGGTACAACAAATTGCCTCAAACTATATAATGCACACACACATTGCAAATATATATATTTGACAAATTTTCCAATATGTGGCTCTCAATTATTAACCGGTCAATCAAAAAAATTATCTGCAGGAAGCTGCAGAGGAGGGCGCCAATGCTGGGGAATCACTAAAAAACCTCAAATGCATTCCATAAGAGAAAGAAAAAGAGAACGTTTTAAGTCAAGCCTACCCACAGAGCTGTAAGCCACTTTACCATGGGGTCATTCAAGTAACAACTGGCCTATAGCCCTAACATTTCTTCCCTCTCTGTGCTTTGACCCTACCAGGGAAGGAGATCAAGCTCAGGGAGTAGGAGAAATGCCAGTTGGGAAAGGAGAAGAAAGGGTCGGGTGCCCACCTTCAGGGAGAGAAGCCTTACCTTTCAATGAGGATTGGAGAGAATTATTAATATATTATACTGGGCATTTTTACTATTTTAACTGAGTTTGGGTTGCAATTTAAAGCTAACTGACACATTTTTATTGTCTAAAAGTGAGTAGAAATGTCATGGAGGCTGCACAGGTCTTCATCCAAAGGGAGGGGAAAGACGACCTTCACCACACAGTATTGAAGGAAAAGTGGGAAATTTTAAATGTTGCATGTGTAATGACATCCATGAGTTGTGAATGTTCCATGTACCTATAACAGAAGGAGAGAGCAGTGCTTTTAATTTTGCTTATAAAGGCAAACTTTTTGGCTAAATGGGTAGGAGGTTATAGGATCCTCATGAGCAAACAGATAACACTCTTGCAGTTCCCACTACAACACTAGGGAAAGTGACAACAAAAAGGAAAATTGTATAAGATCTCATGTTCACACTTAAAAAAATGAATTATAAATTGGATGAGCTTTATACTGGCATTTCTTTGTGGAAAAAAGCAAGAGATCCTTTAATTATTGAGCAGTTGAATTATATAAGAATAAAAATGGTTTAGACTAAGTCTGAGTAGCTCCTTCCTCCTGGCTCTGATCTGCTGGCCATGAATCAGCTCAAATACCAAGGTTCAACCCTGACTCTACTGCTGATTAGCTGGATGGCCCTGGGAAGATTATGTGGTCTCTCTGTAAAATAGGGATGATAATAGAACTGATCTCATAGAGTTATTGTAAGTATTAGCTTGAATGATAAAAAAAACTATCATCTATGAATTATACCATGACACATAATCCAATTATTTCTTAGTCTATCATATACAAAGACTGGCAGGAAGTCTGGTATCAATTTGAAGGACCTTGCTCCCTCTTTCATGGATTATATAAGAAGCCTGGTTTTATGTGATCCCAGACTGTGGGGTGGGGGCATGGGATGGGGGTGTGGCCTCTGTGGTGGTCACCGTGATTATGTGTCTCCTTGCCCAGGCCTGGGTGATCCCCTATAGGTGGGCAGCTCCAGTGGTTGAAAGGACCACTCCTGGAGGTCCTCATTCCAAAATGGAATTCTTTCCCCCTGCATTTCTCCTGTTCTTGTGTTTTCTATCAGTGGATGACAAGCCAAACTTCTCTCCTCCCTACCTAGGTCCCTCTCTTTCTCTTTCTCCCACCTCCTTCCCCGCCACAACCAATAAATCACCAGGTATATTTTTGTATTTTTTAAATTCTAATCCCATTGCATCTCCCACCCTTATTCCTGCTTTTCTAGTCTCACTTTTAGGCCTTATTATTTCTCTCCAGGGTTGTTTAATCACCCACTAATGGTCTCTGACTCCAATCTTGGTCCGCTATGATCCATTCTGAGGACTCTTGGCCAGCGTGACCTTTCTAAAACACAAAATGACCACATCTCCTTCCAGTTTAATGCTTTTCATGGTTTCTCACTGCCAAGTCCAAGTATGCATGGGAAACAAGGCCCCATATGTACTTGTCTACCTCTTTGGTCTCTGTGCTTTGCCACTGTGCTGTGTGCCCCAGCCACAGGGAATACTTGGTGTCTCCTCAAATGTAATGCATTTCCCTTTTTGTCTATATTTATGGATTCTTTTACTTTTAATGCCTAGAGGGACTTTTCCCTGTCTTTTGTGCCAAATGTATACCTATTCATCACTGAACATTCAGCTTAAACGTCACCTCCTCTGTGAAGCCTCCCCTGACTGTCCACCTTCAAATGGTAAAAGAGGACCACCCCTTCCTGGAAGAGTAAGTTGCAAGCATGAGTGAGCAGGAATGACTCTGACAACGCAGTGAATGATTTCAAGTTCATCTTTAAAGATAACAGAGTCCCTTTCTGCTACCTTTTCCCCAGCCTCTAGCTTTTGGCACCCAGAAATGTCTTTATCTCCCTCTCCCTCTCTCCCCTTCTCTCTCTCTCTCTCTCTCTACACACACACACACACACACACACACACACACGCACGCACGCACTCACACACACACACACACACACACACATTTTATTGGTTCTGTTTCTCAGGAAACCTTGACTAATACAGTGCTTTATAAATGTTTCATAAATACTTGATGCCCTAATTAATAAATAAGTAAATAAATATGAATAGTGGATAAAATGTCTTTTTCAGGAACATTTCTGTCTAAGCCTCATGTGAAACTGTTATGTGATAGATTTCAGTCTTTATTCAATATCATGCAGCAACAGCTGCCATTCTCAGTATTTTTGTGAACACTGTGACCCTTTTTATATTTGGAAAATTAGATATTCAAAGGTAATAACAGAAGCAAGATCTTGAATTTTGAGTTTTAAAAGCCTCACCCTCAGTGGTTGATGAAAAGTCTTTGAGCCATAGACTTAAGAAGATCCATGCTGATACAAATTTTTACCACCCCTGACTAAGTAAAGACCTCCCAGGTCAAGTGGAGGGGAGTCAGAGAAAGACAGGGGAGTGTGCTGATACTATAGGGTCCTGAGGAAGGCACCCATATGCCCTGCCTTTCACAGTCAAGCCTGGGGTGGGATGGAGGAAGACCTCAGATAGGTCTTGAGATGCTGATATGGTTTTAGAGGTGACCTGTGCCTTGGTTCCCGGACAGTGCCTGGGAAGGTGGCAAGGAAATGTGGTTGAAAGTTGCACCTGGACAGAGAAGGCTTTAGATAAGTCGGCAGAGTACTCAAAGCTTAGCAAGGCAAGAGAGCTACAGAGTCATCCCAAAGGGAGGATCAAAGCAGCACGAAAGCAAGCCAGTCATGAAGTAGCCTTGGTGTGAGTGAGGGATGAGGACTGAGTCAGAAGGCACCTGTGTGTATTGATGATGGAAGGAAGCTGTTTCAATAGGTACCAGCATAGATAGGAACCCAAACCAGATACCACCTCTGCCTGCTAGTGCCTTAGGCTACAAAAGAGGGGTCTGAAGTAATGGTTGAGAACATGGACCATCACATAGACTTACAAACTTTGTTTCTTTGAGGAAATTACTTAATTCTCTATGCACTCATCTCCTCATATGTAAAATAGGAGAATCATATAAACTACCTTGGGCCGTTGTAAGGATCAAATGAGTTAAGACATGAAAGGCATATAAAAAATGCCTAGCATAGAGTAAGTAGTATGTAAAGGTTAGTTATTATTTTTCATATTATTATTGTCATGTAAGCCTACCAAAATTTTGATAAAATGTCAAAGAAAATGTTATCGTAAGAGAAATCCTGGAATAACTGAGATTAAGTTTTTGCCATCTGATGGCATAAGGACTTGTATGAATAATTAAGAGGCATTATAGAAAAGTAAAAAACTTAGATTTTTTTCATACTTTTGTATAGTGACACACCTGAAAATTTTGCAAGCTCGACTAGGAACCCGAGGTGTTATTATATAGATAGGGAGGTTTTGGGGGAAGGTTGGGATCGATAATCCCACCATGTATAGGCCATATTATATAAATGGATGTGAGCCGCCTGAGAAGGCACGGCACCATGGAGACCAGAGTATGATGGAGAGTTGGCTTAGGGAGGGGAAGGGGGGATGGAGTAATGGGGATCATGGAACAGGTGGAGAGTTGCTCAGGGGACAGGAAGTGATAGAGATCAGAATACAAGTAGAAGGTTAGCTGTTGAGAGGAGGATCCTGTGTCATTTTGAGAGTGAAGGGAAAGATGAGAGGATAGGAGGGAACCATGATGTGTTGAACTGAGGCAATCAACCATCAAGAGATACTAGCATCTTTGGTCTTTTTAACATTGGAAATGAGGTCATCCACTGAGACAGGGTTAGCAATTTGAAAAGAAAGAAAAGAAAGGAACGGCTTTAAAATGGCATATGTGCTGCTTGCTAGGTAATGAACAGCATGAGGGCTACTGTATAGGTGGACTTTAAGGATGTTTAATGAACATAATATTGTAATAGCATTATATAGTGTCAGATGGTTGCTGGACATAAAGAAGTGGTGATCGCTTCTTTAGGTATATAAATGTTGAATAACTCTGGTGTACACCTGAAACAAATACAATATTGTATGTTAGCTATATTTTAATAATTTTTTTTAAAAAAGGAATGTTTAATGAACATCACTTGAAAACACACATGAGAAATTTTTCAGTTTAGAAGAAAATGCAACTAAAATGCATACTCTGTTTCTATTAGAGGAGAGAGGTTCTGCATGAGTTTTTATCTCTGTATTTTCAGAATATTTTATAGTGATGTTATAATACTTTGATCATTAAACAGTTTTTAAAAATATATTTTAAAAGAATTTGTGATGTGTCACATTGTCTGTGTTCTTAAAAATGAGCATAACTGTCATTTTTGACCATGAAACACAATGGTTTGTCTTTTCTAAGCAGTTTTATCATAGGTTAATCTAACATTTCATCTCTGATAACATAGAGCTGATATAGCTTACCTGTTTACCTCAGTGTTTGAGTCAATAATCCCACAGCAATGCACATTCTATTCCAGAAGATATATTTTTAAAGTCAAATGCAGCAACCAAGAATTAAGATTCAGGAGCCAGGTCTTTGAGCACTAGCTCACCTTTGTCTCCAGGCTTGACTCCATTTCCTTAAATAAACCTCTACTTTCTTTGCTGCAAGAAAAAAAAAGAGGAAGTAAGATTCAATCCAGGATCTCTTCTGATTGCATTAGCATTTGCCACATCAAAGTAACCTGAAAAGATTCTACACTGGTAGAAAGAGCTACGCCTACTGGAACTCAGGAAAAATATGATTGGTTTACTCTAAATTAGATTTATGAATGTCAACCTAAAAGCTAGTGGTAAACTTGAATTTTTATTTATTTTTCCACTGTGGCTTTGAATTAGAGATCAGCTCTCCTCTTTGACTAAGACTCTTCACTCATTTTTGTCATAATTGATGCCTAAATCAGAAATGAGGTGGTAGGTATTTATATAATGGGGGATTATGGGTTATGTTTATTCACTCATAATTGCAATGCTAGGGTTTTCAATCACTGCACACTCTTACAGTGCTATGGAGGAGAGAATCAGAAATAAGTGAATGTGAAATCCATCACCTAAAGCGTGTTTAAAAAAGAACCAATTCCACTCTAGACTTACTCAGAGCTCTGATAATAGAAAATAATAATTGTTTTCCTGTGGGATTGAAGATGGGTTGAGCAAAACCAAGGATCCTCAGTTTTAAACCCCAAATAGTAATCACTTGGGAGAATTGAAAAATACTATTTTTCAATTAAAATCATAGCAATGAGTAATATTTTTAGTATAAGTATCTCTCAGATATTGCATGGGACATACTTATGCTTAAAAAATGATTATTTATCTGAAATTCAAAGGTAACTGTGCATCCTGTATTTTTAATTATTAAATTTGTCAGCTCCTAACTCCCAACAGATTCAGAATTAACAGTTCTTCTATTTTTTTTTAAGTTCTGCAGTTGATTTTAATGTGCATCAAAATTCAGAAACCCTGAGCTAAACCTTAAAAGGCCTCCTCCGTAGAAAGGTCGGCAGAATACAAACAAAAAACAGGAAGGAGGATGGTAAATAATTGTTAAAACAGGTCAGTAGAACCCATTGCAACTCCTTTAAAGTCTTCTCTTTTGTTGCCCTATATTCTACATATTATTCTATATTTGTTATAACTTATTGAGAACAGTCATGATCTCAATCCACAGCCACTTCTGAACCATACCCTTGGCTGATGCTCAGTGGGCAATTCTAGGTGGTTATGCAGGCCTGTGTAGCCATGCTCTGCACCAGTGCCCCTACTTGCCCCCTTCCAAACTTTGGCCACTGGGGCCAGGGTTGACTGAACTTGAGGGAGGCACGTGGCCCAAGACCGTCAATTTATAGTCTGGACAATGGACTATGAGGTGGTGTGCTATAAGAATTCTGTCCAGTAGCGGATGATAATTAAATTAGATCAGACAAATTCTCTTTGTGTATATTTTATTTCTGGATACATAGAGTCAGATGATTGGCAATGGAAGCAGAATCAATCAAAATTGGTTAGATCAGTGGCTCTCAAACTTCAGTGAGAGGTAGAATAATTTTCAGGGCTGATTAAAGCAGAGAATTCTGCACCCTACCCCAGAGTTTCTGATTCAGTAGGTCTGAGCTGCAACCCATGAATTTTCATTTCTAACATATTTCCAGGTGTTGCTGCTGCTTTAGATTCAGGGACCACACTTTGAGGATTACTAGGTTAGCTTATGCTACAGTAAAAAACAAGCTCCAGGTCTCAATGGATGAAGGAAACAAAGGTTCATTTCTTGTTTGGGCCACATGTTCAGAGAACATAGCTGGACACTCTGCTGTACAATGCCAGTTTTCTTTCCCCAAGACCCAGACCAATAGAGTAGGATGGAGTAGCCACTCTCTGGAACATTTTGGCTACCAGGTCAGAAGGAATGGGGAGACCAGAGTGAAGCACACCTTGACTCTTAAAGTTTCCCCTGGAAGTGACATGTGTCACTTCTACTCAATTTCTCTGGCCAAAAAATATCATATGCTCACACATGACTTCTAGTGGAGCAGGTAAAAACAATCTTATCATTTTTTTAGAAAAAGAGTCAGAAGTCTTTCTCTAAAGACAACACAGAAGCTGAAACTAAAAAAGAAACACAGAAAGAGAATAGCACGCAAAGGGCATGAGAACATTGGACTTGTGAACTAGGAAAACCCTGGCTGGTTGGTTGGTAGTTGCAAGAACAATTAGAGACAGAGATGTATATAGTCTTATAATGGTTGATAATGGTTGATGATGGTTGTTGAAGCTGCTTTTGGTCCTGAACCATGTCTAAGGTTGTTGCATTATGTTCTGGTCACCATGGATGTGTTGCTATGACTGTTCCTGCATCCCTATGAAATTCCTGAGATCCTTATTCCCACATACACCTATAAGCTCCTGAAACCTTCCCCCATGGCATTGCATTACCAAGTCACTATCTACAGAGTGTATCCCAGCAATTAAATGTAATTTCAAAGTAACTCAAGTCTCCCACTTGTATTTCTCAAACACCATGAAGTGAACACATAGACCCAAAATTTCTTTAAATATATTTTTTTTCACATAAAGCCCCATGCCCCCAGTTCTTCCCCAGGACAAGCTTTTGGATTTCTAGTTTTTCTCTTCTTCTTTTTTTTTCCACTTGTGCATTACGAAATTCAGAAGGTCCGATTTAGCAGAACAGTGGTGGGGACCAGCCTGAGCAGGCCCAGCCTGGATCCTCTGTTAATAATCTGACTCACTACAGCGTCACGACAAACCCCTATTACTTTAGGTACCCAGAGAACATTCAGTTCTTTATAAATCAACAGAGTCCAAACAACTTGGACATGTACTTTCGTACCAGGAGTAAATGATTTCTAAGGTGAAAAATGTGGGGCGGAAGGAAGGTAAATATTCTGATAACATTAACAACAGAAAAGCAGATGGTAAATTTTCATTTGAGCTTAGATATATCCAAAACATCCCAACTGCACTGGAATTTTGGATCTAGTCTAACTGCTTATCCCACTGTTTGCTTGTCTAACACATGAATTTATCATGAACCATGTGATTCTTTCTCCTTACTACTCTTTCATGTTCACTAAGTGATTGATTGGGCTTGAGCCATGAATTTTGTCCATCTCCCAGGATTGTTTTTGTGAACACTTCTAGGAGTAGGCAGTATTTCTCTTGGGCTGGAGTAGAGGGCTTCCTTTTCTGGGCCCCATGCTTTGTTACCAGTCAGTGGCCTATTAGGAACCAAGCCACACAGCAGGAGATGAGCGACAGGCCAGTGAGCGAAGCACCATCTATATTTGCAGCCACTACTCAGTGCTCGCATCACTGCCTCAGCTCCACCTCAGATCATCAGGCATTAGATTCTCCTAGGAACACTGGTCCCTGGTGCCAAAAATGTTGGGGACCACTGCTTAGTGGACTTTGACTCTACCTCTCCTCTGGTCTTAGCCCTCTCCGCAGGGTGAGGAGTCCCAGAGGCCAAGGGACTGTACCCACACGTAGCCTTCTCCATCATCATTTAGACCATTTGGAACTCCCTGGATCTGCTTCTGGGGTCTGTGTGGGCTTTGTCTTGTTCCATCCTCCCAAAGACAGAATGTGCCACTGAATGCACATCCCTAAGCCCAAAGAGTGGCAAATGGTTGGTTGTATGGGAGTGTGTAAATGGAGCTTAGATACATGGGCTAGGAGTTTGAGGCCCATTGTGGCATGGAAGGGAACTAGGAGTGAGGAGAGGAAAAACATAGTTTTTGGGCCCAGAGACCTGAGCTCTCTGCAATATCATGTTTAGACACAGAATATCCAGGGGCTCAAGAATTTTAAATTCAAACTTGGCCTTCCACATAGTTCAGAAGGTGTATTTGTCAAGGTAGGTAGGTAAAATATGTCTTGACAGTTTTATTGGCTTACAACTTATAGTCATATATGTGGCACACAGGTCTCCATTTATATCTTTGCCCCAGACCCTGAACTGACATGGGCTGATGGGCAGGTAAAAAATTCAAGAGACTGAAACTCAGATCTTGGCCTGGGAGGAAAAAAATCTGTCAGGGTTGCAGTGGGCACACAGCAGGTGATGCAGGACCCTGGGCTGCAGGAACAAGGGCCACAGTGGAGGCAAAGGCGCGGGCCTAGGGCTGTGCAGCTACCTGCAGAAGCTGTCAGGCAAGGGCATGCTGGTTTGTGTTTAATGTATAGTTGCTACCTCTGCTACTTCAAGAGTTTGCAGGATGCGCTTCCACTAGGCCACTTAGACATCGCCCATGCCTATTTCAGCTACCAAATGGATTAAATGCTCCAATCAAAAGATAGGGTGGCTGAATGGCTAAGAAAACAAGCCACACACAGACTGAAATTAAAAGCTACCAAAGGCCTGGCAAGGTAGCTGAGCCTGATGTCAAGCTTGCTGCACACTTCCAGGTGCACGGCGTTGGTGCCAGCATGGTGCTCAAGCTCATACTAAGTGGCCTCCCAGCAGTGCACAGACAACAGCTGAATTTTGCCTGCAACAGAGCCCCTCCCAAGAGGCCCCAGAACCAACACACCCAGGGGACAACTTTAGACCACAGCAGAACACCACCCAACCACCTCCACAAACAGCACACCCAAAGGGCAGACTGGACAGGTGCCAGAGTCTCAAGATTACTCTACCCAGCAAGGCTGTCATACAGAATCAAAGGACAGATAAATTTCCCAGGCAAGAAAAAGCTAAAGGAGTTCATCACCACCAAACCAATGTTACGGGAAAAATCAAAGAGACTTGAAGAAGAAGAAGGAGAAGAAGAAAGATAAAAAATATGGATAATAAAATGGCAATAGCTACATATCTATCAACAGTTACTTTGTAAATGGATTAGGTGCACCAATCAAAAAATAGGGTGGCTGAATGGATGAGAAAATAAGACCCTTACATTTGCTGCCTGCAAGAGACTCGCTTCAGGTCAAAAGACACACACAGACTGAAAGTAAAAGGATGAAAAAAGATATTTCATGAAAAGGGAAACAAACAAAAAACTGGGGTAGCAAAACTTATATCAGACAAAATAGACTTTAAAACAAAGGCTATAACAAAGGAACAAAGAAGGACCCAGTTATCCCACTTCTGAGTATTTATCCAAGGAAACCCAAAACACTACTTTGAAGGGACATGTGCATCCATATGTTAATTACAGCATTATTAGTCAAGATATGAAGGCAACATGGGTGTCCATCAATGGATGAATGGATAGAAAAGGGATGGTGCATATATACAATGAAATATTACTGAGCCATAAAAAAGAGTGAAATCTTGCCATCTGCAACAACATGGATGGACTCAGAGGATATTGTGCTGAGTGGAGTGAGTTAGACAGAAAAAGACAAATTTCACATGATTTCACTTACATGTGGAATCTAAAGAACAAAATAAATGAACAAACAAAATAGAAACAGATTCAAAGATATAGAGAACATTTTGATGGTTGCCAGATAGGAGGGGGTTGGAGGATTGGTGAAAATTGGAAGAAGTACAAATTGGTAGTTACAAAATAGTCGTGGGGGTGTGAAGTATAGCATAAGGAATAAGAGTCAATAATATCGTAATAACTATGTATGGTGTCAGATGGGTACTAGATTTATCACTTTGTAAGTTATATAAATGTCTAATTACGTTGTGTGCCTGAAACTAATATAATATTGTATGTCAACTTTAATTGAAAAATTTTTAAAAATTTTTTTAAAAGGAGGAAGCTGTGAATTTAATTTCATGTTGCAAACATTAATGATACTACTTTGACTATCTAATATTACATATTTAAAAAGTAAGTTCTCCAAAACCTTACAAAAGAGCCTAGTCAAAATACATACATACATACATACATACATACATACATACATACATACATACATAAAAAGAGCTCAGACTTCACTTAGCTAGCTTGGCTTTCACTTTAGTCCGTCAATGACTTGTATGTGATATACTGTGTTGTGGTATGAAGAGCACTAACTCTAGACATCAAAAATATAGTTTCTAGGTTCTGTAACCTGGTGGCCATGAGCACAGGCTTTGGAGTCAGAGAGACCCAGGCTAGGAGTTCAACTATTCTGCTAACAAGCTGAGGAACTTCAAGCAATTCTCAACCTCTCTGAGCTTCAGTTTCTTTATCTATAAAGAAGATAATGATCCCTGCCTTGCATGGGTAGTATAAGGATTTTATAAGAGAGAACCTGAAATTGTCTGGCATATAATATGTGCTCAGTCAGGGGTAGCTGCTGCCACTACTGCTGTTTTTACTCTTATTGCTACTGGTATAATTGGTTGTGCTACCTTAGACCAATAAGTCACTTAAACTCATTTTAAAATTAATTAGAAAAAAATAGGATAGCACATTCACATAGTTAAAAAATCAAATGTGAAAAGATATATACTGAAAAATCTTTCTTTCACCCCTTTTCCTGTCCACCTCATTTCACACAGCCTTATCTTCTGTAGGTAACCATTTTTGTTAATTTGTGTGTACTCTTGAAGTATTTCTTTATTCAAATATAAGCAAATATGAATATATTCTTATTTTTCCCTTTCCATACAGAAAAGGAGGTACACTATACATATATACTATATGTATTTGTGGACTGTGCTTTTTTCCACTTAATATATCTCATATCAGGATGTAGAGAGCTTCTTCATTCTTTTTCACAGCTGCATACTATTCCACCATGGAGTTTATTTTATTATGCCCGTAAAGATAAAGAATTGGATTGTTCCTAGTATTTTGCTCTAATGAACAATGCTTCTGTGAATGAACTTGAATATGTGTCATTTTATGCAAGTAGGTAAATCTGTAGGATTGGGGTAAGTGGAGTAAATGCATTGGTGATTTTGTTAGTGCCAAAGTATCCTCCATGGGGTTATATTATTTTGTACTCCTCTAGAATGTGAGGTTTAAGTCATGTGAACTTTTCACTCATTTTTTCATCTGTTAAATAGGACCAATAATGATGCTTGACTATCTTGTTTCCAGTTGCTGCTATAATAAATTACCACAAACTTAGTAACTTTAAACAGCAAAAATTTATTTTTTTGTAACTCTGGAAGTCAGAAGCCTAAGATGGGTCTCAGTGGGCTAAAATGGAATTGATGGCAGGGTTGCGTTTTTTCCAGAGGAATGGGAGAGAATTTGCTTCTTGACTCTTCCAGGATCTCAAGGTTCCAAAATTCCTTGGTCCACAGCCCTGCATCACTCCAACCTCTGCTTCCATTGCCACATCTTCAACTTCTCATTCTATTGTCTCCCTCTTATATAATACCTTTGTGATTACATTGAGCCAATCCAGATTATCCAGAATAATTCTCCCATTTCAAGATTCTTAACTTAGTCACATACATATAGTTCCTTTTGCTGTGTAAGGTAATATAATCACAGGTTTGGGGATCAGGGTATATGCTTTTTCGGGGAGTCATTCTACCATAACTACCCTACTGTGTAGGGTGTTGGGAGAGTCAAGAGAGAGAAATTACCTGTGAAAAGTTATTTAGTGTGCTATTTCCTTATCTATCTCCCCAACTAGTATATTAGATTAGAGGTACTGTGTTTGGTTCAGTTCTTTAGTGTCTGTCTGATACCATTTGGTTAAAGTAGACCTTCTATATAATTGTTTTGTATGTTATATATTTTATACTTATATTTAAGTTTTAATGTATGAAAGAATGAATGAAATTCTTTGAAAAAATATAAAGCATTATGCAAAAAGCTTTTTCTTCCTTTTTTTTTTTTTTTTTTTTTTTTTTTTTTACAAAAGGGAGTCTGGAAAGAAAGCTTGTCTCACTGGACAAAGAATGGTGGTAAAGACAACTGTAAATTCTTGAGCTGTTATTTTCTCAAACTTTGTGAATCAGTAATACAATCTGTTCTTATTCAAAAACATATGTTTTATCTTGCAATGAAGAAAATGCATCTGCCCATATCTTAAAAAAAAAGATTTTCAATTTTTCAATGTCAAATTAACATGCAAATAGTCTGTCCCACTTTCTCCAGGCTCATGTCACTGAGTCACCTGTCCATGGACCAAAGAACAGACTGGAATAGAGCTAAGAATACACAAACAGGGAGTAATTTAGCTTCATGCATTGAATAGAAGCAACTATTGCAGAAAAAATTGGAGCTAATAGCACCTCTAGGTAAATCACCATGTGTGCCCACCTCTTATCTGCCTGTTTAGGGTTCACCCGGTGTTTTATTTTCATTGCCTCACAAATACAAACGTTCCTTCATTTTAAAGGCAAAGGCTCACCAAACCTGATTTCTTAACTTTGTTGAGAATAGGGAACTAGTGGGTAGTGGTGAAATAGATGGGTTCTGGGGTCTGCAGACCTGATTTTGAAACCCAGTTCCAATACAGAACGATCCTGAGTAGAGCATTTAGCTTCACAAGCCTGCCATTTTTGTCCAGTGAAAAGTTATCTAGTGTGATGTGGATAATAATAGCACCTCTCATAAAATTGATATATAGATTAAATGATATAACATTTGTAAAGCACTTAGCATAGTGCTTCAGTAAATGCCAGCTACTGTTCTTATTATTATCAGTCACTCTTGGAATCTGTCATAGGGTCAAAACTGAGGCTTGACATCATCAATAACTACAGTACCTCTGATCTCAGTGGCAACCATCACACTAGTAGCATCAGCCCCATCCTTCCATTGACCAAACCACTTTTTCACTATCCATTGCTCTCTTGGTTCTCAGTTCCTTTTTTTTTTCCTCAATTTTAATTCCAAGTACATACTATATGCCTTCCCTTTAAAACACCTTTGACTCTTAGGGCTCTCTGTGTTTCTCTTGTACCTGCCTTGGTTATACCCAACTATTTGCCTCCCCAGCAGCTGACAATAACTGGAGAAAATCACACAACAGTGCACATTAAAACTATTTAAATAAGAGACCGTTGGGCAAGATGGCAGAGTAGGTAAATGCTGTGCTTGCCTCCTCCCATGACCACATTAAAATTACAACTAAACTATGGAACTACCACCATTGAGGACTACCTGAAGACCAGCTGAACAGAAGTCCTATAACTAAGAATATACAGAAGAAGCCATGTTGAGACTGGTAAGAGGGGCAGAGATGCAGAACAGGCAGGACCACACCCACAGTATGGTGATTAAGAAACAGAAGGGATATCTTGACCTTAAAGGTACCCCTCTAAAAGCAGGGGTCCAGCCCCACACCAGGCTCCCCAGCTCAGGGTTCCAGTGCCAGGAAGAAAAGTCCCCCAACTCCTGGGATTGTGGCTGAGTGAGCTGGAGGCCTGCTGGAGTCCCAGGTGTTTCTCTTAAAGGGCCCACATGTAGATTTACTCACTGATAGACTTACTTGCTCTGAGCTCCAGTGCTGGAGCAGCTCGAAATGAGGTGTTAGGGTCATATGGGGAGGAACTGAATTGTTTAGCTTCTGGACAAGGGCTGGAGGACCAGACTTCTCTAAGACAGAAGTGCTAGCAGACACCAGTGTTCCTTTTGTTGAGCCCTCCCCACTACCCAGGCTGCAGGCACAGGTAGGCACCAAGTCTGAATCTCCATTAGCTTGGCTAACATCTTTCTCCCCACCCTGATGATGTCCTGAGACCCCATCCCACCCAACTTGCAGGCCCAACCAAGGCACTTCCAACTGCTTTTTCACACAAGTAACCTGTCTCGATTCATGCTGCAGACTTTCCTAAAATCTCTCAAAGGATCACAAACCCCAAACCAGCAGGATCTAGCTGTGGTTTGTCCTGTACTGCTCAGTAGCCCCAAGCTTGGAACTAGTGGCAACCAGCCTCAGTCTCAGCTTAGCTTCTTCCAGGTGGCTCCAAGTTCAGCACAAGTAGCAACCATCTGCAGATCACTTTGTACCTCATACCAGGTGGATCTGGGCTGGGTACAGGCAGCATCCGATCTTGGCCTGCACCAGAGCTCCTTCCAAGAGACCCCAGAACCAACACACCTGATGACCAGTTTCAGACCACACCATAGGAGGGTATCAAAAGTAGATTAAATGAAGCGGAGGATCAGATTAGTGATTTGGAAGAGTAGAGAGCACAAAACACCCATTCAGAACAAAAAGAAAAAAAGAATTAAAAAAATGAGGACAGTTTAAGGAACCTCTGACAATATCAAGCATACCAACATTTGCATTGCAGGGGTACCAGAAGAAGAGAGAGAGAGAGCAAGGATTTGAAAACCTATTTGAAGAAATAATGACGGAAAACTTCCTCTGAAAAAGGAAATTGACCTATGAGTCCAGGAGGTGCAGAGAGTCCCAAAAAAGATGAACCCTAAGAGGCCCACACCAATACACATCATAATTAAAATGCTGAATTTAAAGATAAAGAGAGAATCTTAAAAGCATCAAGAGATAAGCACTTAGTTACATGCAAGGGAGCCCTCTTAAGACTGTCAGCTGGTTTCCCAACAGAAACTTTACAGGTGAGAAGGGATTGGCATGAAATATTTAAAGTGTTGAAAAGCAAGGACCTAAAACTAAAATTACTCTAGCAAGCAAGGCTATCATTTCAAATCAAAAGACAGAGTTTCTCAGGCAAGAAAAACCTAAGCCACCACCAAGCCAATATTACAAAAATGTTAAAGAGACTTCCCGAAGAAGAAGGAGGAGGAGGAAAAGTAGGAGGAGAAAAAAGATAAAAAATATGAATAATAAAATGGCCATAACTACATATCTATCAACAATTACTTTCAATGTAAATGGATTAAGTGTTTCAATCAAAAAACATAGGATGGCTGAATGGATAAAAAATAAGACCCATACAAATGCTACCTATTAGAGACCCACTTCAGATTGAAAGACACATGCAGGCTGAAAGTAAACGGATGGGAAAAGATATTTTATGAAAATGGAAATGAAAAAAAAAAAAAGAAGATGGCATAGTAATACTTAGACATAATAGACCATGAAACAAAAGCTTTAAGAAAAGACAAAGAAGGATGCAGAAATCCCACTACTGGGTTTTTATCTGAAGAAATCTAAAACACTAATTCAAAAAGACATATGCATCTATATGTTTATTACAGCATTATTTGCAATAGCCAAAATATGGAAGCAACCTAAATGTCCATCGATAGATAAACAGATAAAAAAGAAGTGGTACATATACACAATGGGATATTAGCCATAAAAAAAGAGTGAAATATTACCATTTGTGACAACATGGATGTACCTAGAGGGTACTATGCTAACTGAAATAAATCAGGAAGAGAAAGACAAATACTGTATGATTTCATTTTCATGTGGAATCTAAAAAACAAAATAAATGAACAAACAAAATAGAAGCAAACTCATAGATACAGAGAACATTTTGATGGCTGCCAGATGGAGGTATTTGGGAGGAAAGGTGAAAAGGGGGAGAGATTAAGATGTGCATGCTGCCAGTTATAGAAGCAGTCACAGGGATGTGAAGTGCTGCATAGGAAATATAGTCAATAATAGCATAGTAACTATGTATGGTGTCAGATGGGTACTAGACTTATCAGGGTCAGCATATCCTAAGTTATATAAATGTCTAATCACTACATTGTACACCTGAAACATACATATTGTAATGTCAACTGTAATTTAAAAATAAAAAATTATTTTAAAGAACTATTTATATAATTATACCAAATGTTATTTGCCTTTTCACTGTGTTGACATTTACAGTGATAGTGCTAAAGCAATGATGGTAAAACTACTAATGCCTTAGCAGGAATCAAGGCACTGGCACGGTATCGCACTAGTAGTGATTTCACCATTATGCACTGCAGTTAAAAAAAAAAAGCCAGTTTAACTTAAGAATGTCCTTGATGAGGCAGTTAAAATTATTAGTTTTATTAAATCTCAAGTCTCAATTATATATCTTTTCAATATTCTGTGTGGCAAAATGAGATGTCTGCATATAGAATTTCTGTATACTGAAGGATGCATATATTGAGGAAAGTATTTGGGTGATTATTCGAGTTAGGAACTGAACTAGCCACCTGTTTAATGAAATGCCATTTTTACCTGAAAGAATGACTGGCAGAAAACTATGGCTACTGAAACTTGGATATCTGACAGGCAGTTGCTTGAAAATTAACAAAATGAATCTGTTACTTTAAAGAAAACAACAAGAATATATTTCTTGCCAATGATAAAATTCTAGCTTTCAAAACTTTCCAAAATTAGAATTTTGGAAAACTTGCATCCACATTTATGAATAGCTTCCCACTAGTTAAAGACCTTTCTGATGAGATTAGTAATGATATTAATGAATGTGACTTTTTAAATATTGTATAATTAAATGCGTCATATTTGGGAGATCTGCATTCAGAAAACTAATATTTTCTAGGTATTGGAATGTATGACATTATAAAACGATTCCAAATGCAAGCTAGACCAATGAATTTTAATGTAACAGAGTCCAAAAAAATTCATCAACATGGTTTCAGATTCCATATTACAACTTCCTTTTTTTTTTTAAATTTAATTTTATTATTAGTTTCAAGTATACAGTACATTGGTTAGACATTTACATAGTTTATAAAACGATCCCCCTAATTTTTCTTTCTTTCCTCTGGCTCTCCATGTAGCCATTACATTAATGTTAACTGCATTCCCTATGCTATATTGCAACTTACTTTTAAGAAACTGCCACTCGTCAAGTTCTATTGTAATGTCGAAGTAGAATACCCAAAGTTATCTGAAAAGGCTATTATAATAGTCCTCTCTTTTCCAACTGTATATCTGGGTAAGTCCAGATAATATTCATATCCTCCAACCAAAACTACACAATACAACAGATTGAGTGTACAATCAAATGTAAAAATCCAGCAGTATTCTCCTATGCCACATGTGAAAGACATTTAAGAAATTAAAAAACACTGCCACTCGTCTCTCTTTGTCTCTCTCACGCGCGCGCTCTCTCTCTCTCTCTTTCTGGTTACTTATAAAATTTCACATTAACATGAAAGGGAATTATTTTATGTGAATTAATAAATATTCTTAAGACCTCTCAGTTTTAATATATAATGTGGTAAATATTCATAGTTCTCACCCACATAAACAAAAGTTCTTTAGGGTCCTCAATAATTTTTAAATGTGTAAATATGCCCTGAGACCAAAAAGTTTGAGAGCCACTGATATAATGCAAGATAGGTAATATAACTCTCACTCAGAAAGTCAGGGCAGAGTTAGAGCAGTGAAGAATGGTTTTAATAAAGGACTATTTAATTATAGTAGGCAGCATTTCACATATAAATATACTTTAATATGTGGTTGATTGCATTGGTAACTGACCAGATAATCAATTTAACTAGAAACCAGCAGGCAAGTAATTGTCTAAATATTCTTATTTTGATCATCTCTTGATTTTATCACCCTCTTGGGAATAACCAAACTGGAAATATAATAAGGCCAAATCTTCTGCTATCCATGCCTAACCTCCAACTCCAGATCAGGCAGTGAGAATTTCATACCAGGTCTCAGGGCCTGAGTGGGATCTATTCCAATTAAAGTAGAGTTGTTGACTTCTATAGGAAGGAAAGCAGTGGGATCAATGGATATTTAGCTGCAGTAGCAAATGGAATTCAGTTGGTGCCTGATGGATCCAACTGAGTATCTAGATCTTTACATATTTTTGACAGACTGAAACTCCAAATTTTGCCCACTGTTGATATTACTGTGCAGCTGCCTATTACAAATTTATTTCTTCTCAGCTTTGATTTGTCAGTAGTCATCTATCAGGTCATAACACCAGCTCAGCTTTCAAAACCAAAAACACATCCAGGGATGGCAGGCCTGGCAAAATCAAAGTCAACATTTGTCAAGGTTTATATACTTCTATTTACGAGCAATCTTCATTTGATCACTTTTCTTTCCTTTGTTTGTTGAGAAGCTAATAGCAAATATCAGTTTTAAACAATGACAAATCTGGTCTTTAATTTCTATTAACAAAACGTAATCAGTGTTCCTGACTTTCTATGAAAGTCAGATCCTATCACCCCATTTGTATTTTGTAAGGTCTGCTTCCTTTTCTTGCATGCATTTGTTTTAACATTCAGTTTTGTAGACCTCAAATTCTTTGTTGAAAACCCTTGTTGGAAATGTTTCTGGTTACTTTGCTAAGGTCAGCATGTAACAGAAACGTGTTAGATTCACTAATGTCTGCCCCTAAGCTGCCTTGATGAGAGGGTGATTTGGTAGTTGCCTGAGCATACTGTTCTGATGCAGTTAGAGAACAAGTGAAAAAGAATTTCTATTTCTGACTTTTGGACGGAGACTTTGCTTTGTTCTCCTCTGAGATCTGGAGATTTTAAAATATTTGTTGAATATACATAATCATCAATTTTTTTAGATCTAGGAGGACTCTTAGAGATCTGATCCTACTCCGTGATTTGCTGCTGAGAACATTGAAACCAGAGGTCTTTAAATTCAGCCTGGTGCCTCTGCAGCCATGGTGTAACAGATATTTGTGGTACTTTCCTCCCCAGGATTTCTTCCTCTAACAGCTTCTACTCCCCACTCTCCCACTCTCAGTTCATTTGGTTTCAGTGTGTCTAACTCCACCCTCTGGTTCTAGTCTGGACAGTAGCCAAGATGATTGGTTAGAGGTATGAACATATGACCCAAATCTGGCCAATCAGACTCACTATCAGGGGTTTCACTCACTGTTGCTATAAAGAAGGATGGTTACTGGTAGTATAAAAAATTGGAGGTATTCATGGTCATTTTACCACCACTTGGAAAGAACTTTGTAAGTATTTTTTGTATTGTCTAAAGAGACCTCATACTAAAAAGGCAGCAGTCTAATGATGTGTTTGTAATTCTGTATTTTTCTTCAAGAGAGTCTCCAAAA
This sequence comes from Eidolon dupreanum, assembly GCA_028627145.1. Taxonomy (NCBI): domain Eukaryota; kingdom Metazoa; phylum Chordata; class Mammalia; order Chiroptera; family Pteropodidae; genus Eidolon; species Eidolon dupreanum. The sequence goes on along the minus strand of CM053503.1, from coordinate 95,783,907 downwards.
AATATCAGCTTTAGGCCCTACAAAACTTGGATTTGCTTCAGTGTCACTCTCCCACAGCACTTCCTTGGACCTGAGAGAAACTTAAGACAAAAATACACAATCTCTGTCCTCAACATAGAGTCTAGTGGGAAGATACAGATGGGTAAATAGTGACATCCTCCCCACGCACCCATACAATGGTTTTCTGTGTCCTCTATCACCCCATGCAAGCATTACACATCATGGCCTTTATTGTATTGTCTTGTCAATGTCTGGATTCTTTCTCTCTCTCCAGTAATCTAGGAGCTTCTCAGGGCAGGAAGTGGTATCTTTGATCATTATATCTTTCATATCAAGCAAAGAATAAGAGAGGAATAAATGAGTGGATAGATGGATGTGATAAAGATGTGATCGATCACTCTAGAAAGTTCATTCAGAACATAAAGAAAGAGCTCTTAAGTATGTCATCTTTCTTTATGGTAATTTGTCTGTCTTTCATGGGCAGCCGATTGAAAATCTTAGATGTGTATGTACTGTGCATGAATTTTTTTGTCAAATAAGAAAAAACCCACAAAAGAGCACTTAAATATTTATCATATTACATCAGACTTAACTGGGAAGTTTTTAAAAAATCCTAGTGTTTGGTCCAGTCCTTACTTGAATCCAAATTACTATAGTTGGAGTCTAGACATTTGAAATTTTAATAAACTGTAAATAATTCTGATGTTTAGCTCTTGGTAAAACCCACGTAGATTTAAACCATGTAATGTGTTTGTATATCTATTAACATGAACCAGGCATGAACTAGAAGTGATACTGCATCACCCATCTACTGTTCTGGCCTGCCCAGCATCCCTTCCCCTTTTTCTAATAATAGCACTCTGGCTTTTCTTTGGAGATCCCCTTGCCCCACCCTCAGTTGATGTAATTTGAGTTGGGCTGATTCCATGTTCCCAGACCCCCTCTATTCACCCTTCCTGTCCACTCTCTTCAGAGGGGGAGCTGAGACCCAGTTCTGGCCAATCAGTGTGTCCCATCTCCCTGGCCACAGAGGTTGTTTCAGAGGTGGGCATATATGTCAGTTATTCCAGTGACACACATCCTGAAATCCTTGTGGGCCATTTTGGAAAAGAAAAGCCCTCTTTCTACTGGGATGGCCAGATATAAGGAGGTGGGTCTGGAGTTTTGAGAGTATCTGTCAGAAGGTAAAGTCAAGAAAGGAAAACAGGTGCAACTAATGGGGAGAGAGAGAGCAAGCCCCGATAACTTTCTTTAAGCCCTCAGACCCAGCTCTGTCTGAAAACAACTCAACTTGGAGTCAGTACCATGCCTTTTTCACAGAAGCTAACTTGAGTAGTCACTTTCAAACGAAACAGTCCTGACTAACAATTTATATTTAGTTATTTTTTTCTGTAAATCTGATTAAAATTCCTGGCGAACGAATGGAAGTCTTACTTACAAGTAGCTAATGTTCATTGAGCACCTACTATGTGCCATGCACTGTTCTAGGTAGGAGCTTTATGTACACTCATTCATTTAATCCTCTGTAACCTACAAGGGACTGTATCACTATACTACAGATGGAGAAACCGAGGCAGTTAGTGAGCCCCATTTCCATCAACCCTGTGTTCAATACACTTTCTGTTTGTAGAATAGGAAAATATTACAAAGACCTTACCTCTGATTTGAGAAGTCACCATTTAAGTGAGCTATCGTATTTTTAAGGGTTCAGAGTTTATTTCTGCTTTCAGAAGTGTCTCACTGAAACCTAGAGAGAATTAGGAAGAATGGTGGCAGCTACAGTGCAAGATCACAGAGGAAAAGTCAGCGGTAGGCCACTCCCACATGAGGAGTTCTCTTTGTGCATATGGTTAGGAGGGTTCTTTTCTCTCTACAGGATTCACTAAATAATCAGGGGTATCATACTACTCTCAGAAACCTAGACTCCTGCAGAAGGAAGATGGACTAGGAAATAATGACATATTTGTTGCCATGGTAGAAGAGATGGGGAGGTGGCTCTTCTGCTATCTCCTGGCAACCATTCGACAAGGAGCTGCACTAGACTTGGGATTACCTGCAAGAAAGCTAATACTCGGGGATCATTTGAAAGAGAACTTTAATCAAGCTTACCTTGGTGCCTCGAGCAAAGCCCAGATTTATTAATAGAAAATAAATACAGTGTCAGGCGCTCCTAATGTATACTTCAGTGGACTGTTTTCTCAGTCTGTCTAGTAATGAAAGCAGTGAAAGTTTTGCTCATAAAAGAGCCTTCCACTTTAGTTTTCTGAAAGTAGCATGTCCCATGCCAAGAAAGGAGTAACCTTTACTTGCAAATGCCCCATTCAGGGGCCAAACCATAGGGGTGATGGAGTCTGGAATACCTTCTGGAACGGAGTTGTCAATAGCCTTCTTTTACTCCTTAACCACTAAGCCTGCTAGATATTTCCAAGCTACTGTATCTGTGTCTTTTTCATTTCTTTTACTTGCTGTCTGGTGTTTTGTAAGATGGATTTTCTATAATTTATTTCACCAATTCCTTATTCATGGGCTCTAATGCTGTTTCCAGAGTTTTATTAAAATAAACACTGCTATCCTCAACATCAGGTTAGTGCTACTTTGTGCCCGCGTGCAAGTAGTTTTTCTAGGATAGAAACATAAAAGTGATTTGCCGGGCTGAAGAGTATGCATATTAAAATTTTATAGCAACTGCCAAACTACCTCTCAAAAGGCTATTGATTTTACATTCCTACTGACAGCTCCCTGTGGGGATCCTGCTCCCTTCCTTCCTCTTACTGTCCCTTCCTCATCTTTCAGATCTCAGTTCAAGCTCTTCTTGGAGAGCCTTCCCCCACTGTCATCAAGTTCCATCACTCTGTTTCACCCAATATCTTGAGTATTTGTCCATCCTTACCACTGCCTGTTCCAGGTTCTGGTTTCTGACATTCCACCGTCATCAGAGACACCTTCCTAAAAGGCCACTAGAGTCAGGTCCCCCACTCCTTTGTGCATCAACAATGAGAAAAGCCCAGTTTCACCAGCATTGCGTGTGCAGCTCCTCTTGATTCAGCCTACAGAGCATGCGCTGGTTGTTATCTTGGGGCTCATCTCCACACTCCCCAGTGCACTTGGTAGTTCCCACACAGAGGGTAATGCTAGAAAGATTTAGTTCTGAGCCCCAGAATTTCACTAATTAACTCTGTGACCCCAAGCAAATTACTTAACATTTATTTTTAAAACTCACTTTTCCCATGTGTAATATGGGCATAATAATATTTAGCTTCAAAACTCACCAGTAATACTGGAAATGGAATAAGGGTAAATGTGAAGAAGCAACTTATTTTTTACATAATTTTAAATTGTTGATTTCTTTAGTAAGAATATGCAAAGCCAATAAAAATCATCAAGGGCTGAAAAAATAATAGTGTGGTAGAGGTTGCATAGTGTGGTGCTTATGAGCACAGACTGCCTGATTTAAATCTAGCTCACCCACTTACTCTCTGTGTGACTGTGGGCAAGTTACTTCACCTTTCTGTGCCTACTCTACTGACCTGTAAAATAGGGTGACTGTAGTACTTACCTTGCAGCGTTGTTGTAACCATTAACTGAGTAACATACTTGAAGAATTTGGAATTGTGCCGGCACATAAAAAGTGTTACATAAGAGTTTGCCGTGAGTAGTAATGGATGGTGAAATACAGTAAATGAATCATATCTGTCTGGTGTCCTCTGCCCTCCCCACATATTTCCTAGAGTTGCTAGGATTAAATGAGGTGATACATGAATTATACCTGGTTCATGTTGAGCACATAGTGCCTGCTGAATAAGTGCGAGTTTTCTCCTCCCGAATAAGTGCGAGTTTTCTCCTCCCTTCCGCTTTCCTTGCTTTCCACCTCAGTTTGGGGCTTTTCCTTTGGAGAAACTTTCTTCGCCTCTGGGCTTTCTGGACCAACTCCTGCATTTTCCTGTATTAGGATCCTTTTCACACTTCAGTGTTATTGCCCATTTACTTCTCTGCTCTGCACCAGACTCTAAGAACTTAAAAGATAAGTATCCTCTTACTTTCTTCTCATATTGTTAGCACTTGGCACAGTACCTGGCAAAGGGTAGGACCTCAATTTATGTACATTTGCTGTAGTTTGCCTGAACAAATATGATCTCCTCCTTCAAGCAGTTTATAATGTGTTTAGAGTGATCAGATACAAATATTTGAAAGGTTAATCCATTATCAAATGAAAAGCCCTGTTTGGGGCAATAAAATGGCACAAGAAGCAGCATGGAGTGGTGGTGATTCAGGCACTGGGAAAGGGTCAGGAGACTACTGAGCATCCTGGGAGACTCTGGGACAGTCGCCTAACCTTTCTGAGATGAGGCCCGTTAGCTGCAAAAAATGAAGAAAATAACTCCAGGTATATGAAAATGCTTGGTAAACACATTGGTGGTTAAATGTCAGACGTGGGGGTGCTTGTCAGTTCTGAATAAACTCAAAGAAGGAAGAAATCAGGTAAGGCTTTAGGGAAGAAGCAATGTTTGAGCTGAGTTTGAGGGGATGGGCAGAAATTAGGCAAATGTGGAAGAAACTGGAATATTTCAAGTAAGATAATATCTTGAGAAGAAAAAGCTTAAAGTAAATGAAGAGGTAGATGAGAAAGAACCAAATTATTTTATTGTCCACAATGGAGAATTAAAAGAAAAGACTCATTGGCTTGTTAATAATGGCATTTTATTTCATCTATCATTGAAAGAAAGCAGGAAAAACACAAACTAAAGTTTATAAAAGCAGTGCTTTGGGACAGAGGGGTCTGCCCCAAACCTAAAGAAAATGGACTCTAAATGAATTAATGTCAGTGAAATTAATTTTTAAAAAATAGCACACTATTGAGTTTAAAACAAACAAACCAAAAGCAGAAGGTGTGAAAATAGTTAAACTAATAACCAAATGTTCTTACTGCTTTGAAGTTTAATTTAGTTGTTTAAATGTATTTTAATTTTATAAATCCATAACTCAGTAAAAAGGTCTTTAAAAAATAAAACTGACAGTTGTTTTGTATTCAGCTTTGAAAAATAGAGACATAAAATATCAATATTTTTATTATTACTTAACTGTATTTTATATATTTTTTACAATGTGAAATTATTTGAGGAACTTAAAAAAGTTCTAAAGTAAAAACAAAAGCCAGTTAGAATAACCTCTGAAGTTTTTGAGTCCATAATCTCTCTTCTCTGGCTCATTTGACATCTACATAACAATAGTCTAAGAGATAAAGATAGAAAGGAATTGTAATTGCAATATTTGGTCCTATAGTGCACTTGTATATGTATACTTTTGCACCTTGTCTACATTTTTGTGATGCTGTAGACTTACAGAGTAATAGTGAAGGTAGAAACCTTTTCTTTTTTTGTTGAATCTTTGGTCAGCTATTGCCAACAACTGAGTGACAGATCCTGTTACTAATGGATGTTGCCCCCTAGTGGAAAATCACGGGTCCAAACACAGTTGGGATAGCTAATTGGGCATAGTGCAATTTCACACCACTCTGTAGTGTTAAGAGAGATGAACTTTCAGTTCATGCTGTTCTGTCAAACCTAGTGGTGGTAGAATAATAATCCCCTCAAAGATGCCCATGTCCTAATCCCCAGAACCTGTGAATATGTTACTTACATGGCAAAAGGGACTTTGCAGATGTCATTATGTTACCAATATCGAGATAGAGAATTACCCTGGATTATCTGGGTGGGCCCAGTGTAATCATAATGGTTCTTATTAAGATAGAGGCAGGAGAGTCAGACTCAGAGAAGTCAATGTGAAAACGGAAGCAGAGTGAGTTGAAGATACTATGCTGCTGGCTTTGAAGACAGAAGAAGGGTCTATGCATGCAGGTGGCTTATAAAAGCTGGAAAAGGCAAGGAAATGGATTCTCCCTTAGAATATCCAGAAGGACCTCAGGCCTGGTGACACCTTGATTTTGTTCCATCTTGTGTTCCTCTTCCAGAACTGTAAGATAAGTTTGTGTTGTTTTGAGCCATCGGGTTTGTGGTGATTTGTTATAGCAGGGATAGGAAACTAAGATGTGGGTCTTGAGGAAAGGAAAAGTATTGCTGGAAACCTTTTTCTTTTTTTCCCTAGACAATAGGTATGTCACACATGCACCGTAGAAACTTGAAAAATATAGAAAACCAGAAAACGAAAGTCATCTATAGCTCAACCACTCAGAAAATCATTATTTGAACATTTTTATTGTAGTAAGTTTTTGCAATTCTTAAGATAATAGAGTAGAAGTGTTGCCAGAGAGTGGGGATCCTCTCTTTGGCACATTGTCCAGGTTCTTGATGTCTCGAACAAAGAATTGAGCAAGACACCGAAATACTGTAGAAAAGAAAAGCTTTATTAGAAGGGAAAGTACACTTCCAGATGTGCAAGTGAGCCTGAGCAAGAGAAGTGTGGCTCAAAAGGCCTGATAACAAAACCTTTGGGGTTTTTATCCCTATTTGCTGAGGGTGGTTACTTTTCTTAGAGGGGTGGGCTTCCTTGATTGACAACTAAGATTGAGAGGACTGAGTGATTCATCATTTTGCTTTCTGCGCATGTTTGTTCCCAGAATTCAGTCTGTTAAAATGACATTAATTAACTTCTGGGCATATGCATCATATTATAATGATAGTATAACGAGGCTCAGGTGAGTCGAAGGTCGTTGGGGTCTTCATTGTGCAGGTATGAGTGACTGGCTTCAACTGGTACCTAATTCTCTCCCTACTTGTTTCTTTGTGTGAATTTAAAAAATGCCTTTTGACTTGCTTAATTGTGGACGGATTAGAGCGGACTCCTTCTAGGATAGGATGACCTCAATGTCTTTGCAGGCAGACCTGAAACCCCCTAACTTTCCTGCTTAAGTCTTTTTTAAGAGCCATGAACACCCTTATTAGTATGAATGTTGAGGGACAGCAGGTCTCTTCTGTATCTGCTTCCTGCTGAGATTGGCGGTAGTCCCTGCCTACAAGGGTTTCATGGAGCTCTTTCCCTTTCTGCCTCAGTCAGGGTGGGATCTTGGGTTTCCTGCTGAAGTGCCACCTCAGTCCCTAGACAAGGAAAATAAGATACAAACTTATTATTTAAATCATATATCTATTAATTTCTATTATTGATTTGCCTAGTAAGTGAGTAAAGAGAAACAGGCTTGGTTAATAGATTTCTTAAAGAGTAAAAAAAGCCTTTGGCCTTAAGTCCTTAAGTCCCCTCCCCTCTCAGACTCTAAGGGCCCTGTCTGACTTAACACCATTTCTGCTAACAATGGACTGATGACCCTTATCAACTGCCAGAGGATCTGAGTCACCAGTTTTGGGCAATAATCAGGATTTGAGGGAGAGGCCTTTTTTTTTCCAGAGAAAGGATGAAATAAAACACAACTAGATTTACTAAAAAGATTAAGAACTCTGCAAGAAATGTCACAGTTCATTTCCTTCTAAAAGATTAAGAATTTTACAAGTGATGTCCGTCTCATAAGCAATTTTTAATCCTTTTAGATTTACTATTATATCATAAGCATTTCCCACACCACTATAAATCCTCTGAAAATATGCTTTTAATGATGATACAATACTCAACTAGTTTTCATATTCTAAAATTGACTTAATGTTTCTGTTATTGAGCATTTGAGCTGTTTGGGGTTTCCAGTACAATGAATGACAGTGTAGTGAATATTTTTATGTAAAAATCCTTGTCTGGATTTTGGATTATTTCCTTAAGATAGATATCCAAAGATAAAGACTTGGTTTAGAGGTTGTGGATAATTTCAAGGTCTATGAAATTTATTGAAAAATTATTTTTCGTGTGATTTATACTAATTTTCCCTTATTAATCGTTTATATTCGGTGGGAAAACTACATATAGTTAGATCAGTGGCTTTAAAATATATTTTATTGATTCATCCTAAAAAACACATTTTGTGTCATAACTCAACACACACAAACACAAAGTGTAAAAGGCTTCCTCTTTCAACATACAATGCATGACATTGGTGTTATGTTTTCTGTTATCTTTTTTAAAATGCTGGTTTTGATTCTCAAGGTGATTTCTGGGCCTAAGAAAGGGTTATGACCCAGTTTGAAAAACACTGCTTTAGATCTTGGGAGTGGACCTAGCTGAATGTAATTCTTACATACATCTAAATGGTTACGCACATTTAGATGGATCATAGGAACAACCTCTTCTATAAATATTCCAAGCTTCAAGTTTCCTGCCACTTCAAGAAGCATTCTTGTGTGAGGAAATAATCATAGCACTAGAAAAAAAAAACATCTGCATGGAACAGCTGACCAACCTTTTAAAAACCTGAATTTAGCTCTGCCTCAAAGCCTAAATGTCATCCGCATTAGTTCTACATTTTGGATGTTTGTTAATTCACGAAATTCTCACAGGTACACCCCTTGTGATTTCTATGCATTTGATAATGGGAGATGAAGTGGCAATAACAGATCCTTAGAATTTTGAATTCTGTGATATTTTGATGTAAATTGCACCTTTGGTGTTATCAACACTTTTGTATATCTGTGAGTTCTTCTAGATAGGCTTTAAAAAAAGATTTGTATCTCCTAGTTAACATCTGGGAAAGGCAAATGAACAAGTGAGCTTTTAAAAATAGAGAAGAGGACATGGATGAAAGAAGCCATCTCTATTATTAGATAGATGTCAGATCGATTTTCTAGATTCAGGTCTAAGAGAAATTCCTTCTCGTGTTAAATGCTACCATTGCGATAAAAGGTATTTTTAAAATATCTACCAGTAAATATATCAAAAGCACACTGTAGGCCATTCAGTTCTAAATTTTATGAGATATTTAAATGTCAAACATTTCATGAAATGTATTTCCGATTGCTATCTCTCTTTTTTTAAGCTGGAAAATAGAGAACACTAGAAGAAAGATAACAATGATAAAACACTTGAATGTTAAAGATTGTGAAAAAGTGGCTCAAAAATGATATTACCTTATAGTTATGATTTACTTTTCATTTAAGAAATTCAAAGCACTTCACAGAAATCTTCGTGTGAAGATTGGACAAAACAATCTTATACCTACTGTGTAGATGGAGAAGTTTAGGGGGAAAGAAGGGCTTGTCTACAGCCAAAGGACCTGTCCAGAGTCTGAAAAAGTCTAGACAAACAGCTTACAGTTTTTAGTTCAAATCACCATCTCACATATGACTCATCTGTCAATCACAAATCCCTCAGGAGTTTGAGGTTCTAAGAACAAAGCTTGATTATTAAACAGTTATGTTGCACCACTTGTATGCCAGAAGCTATTCAAGTACTTTCTAGATATGGGCTCAGTTAGTATTCATAACAAGCCTACAAAGTGGATATGATTATTATTTTTGTTTTACTGATGAGGAGACTTAGGCACTGGTCTATAAATGACTTCTTCCCAAGGTCACAGATAGTAAGTGGTGAAATCAAGGTTTCAAGACAACATGTCAGGCTTCATGATCTTAACTATTATACTATGTTGCCTTCCATGCTATAAAGTGAGTCAACCTTTCCATTTGAAAGCCAACTTTCCCTAGGATCTTATGATGTCTACTATTTTGGAGCATAATTTTAGACATGATGACTTTTGTTAGAGAAGGAATTCAAAAGCCTCTGTGTGTGTGTGTGTGTGTGTGTGTGTGTGTGTGTGACATACCTTGATGAAGCAAGATAGATGTTTACCCACTGCTATTCAGATGCCAAAAAATAAGTAACCTATATTCACGAACTGAGCCCATCCTGCTCGAAACTGTCCCCCTTCTTGTCCATGCTAAGGAAGACAGTTAAAATTGTTTATTAAACTTAACTAAGTCTCTTCTAGTTTAAAACTGTCAATTGGAGGTAAACAGTAGGTTCAAATTCACATTCTATCTCAGGGCTCTACCTCCCCTCTAGGGCATCTGGGTGCAGAGTGAGGACCTCTGGGTTTCTCCTGCCTTCTACAAAATGGCCCTCATCCTACAAGGTCTCTGGGCCATCGTATTACCCATGATGCTGAAGAATAAAGGAGCCTGGCTGGAATTTTGCATGTCATTGCTAAAGTCCCCACTACAGCCTTTAGTCACAAGGCCCTGTACTCTGTGACCTCCCCTTCATGATGCCCAGGCTTCCTCTGGTCTATTGATTTTCTTAGGGCTCCCTCATTCCCTACTGGTACTCTTGGGTCCTCCTGGAGCCCTAGATGTGGCATTTAGACTGTGGTCCACTGGGACCGCTGACTCCGCTTGAATGAAACTGTTCTACCACTCTCTCGAAGCATCAAATGCAGGGCCATTACCCAATGTGGGATTTCTTTGAGTGTTCTGAAGCCTCCTCTGACATAGAACCCCAAGATCTTTAAGTTTCTCAAAATATTACACCCCTTCTGGAAGTTTCTACCCCAAAAGAGAAGCCAGGACATTTGCACCTGAACTTTTGCCCTCTCTCCCTTTCTCCTTTCAAATGTTTTGCCCTTATCCAAGTTCTTTCTTTCTCTCTGATCCAAGCTTTGCTTCTTCTTATTTAAATGGAAAAGTTTCAGAGTATAGTAAATACCTTTGTCATTCAAGAAAACCCAGCTTTCAAGATTATTATCTTCACCATTGACTTCAAATCAATTTGAAACTTAAAGCTGAGCTATGATTTCTTTGATCCCAGTGGTATCTACCTTCTCTCTGAAGCAAAGAACCATTGAAGAACTTGAAGCTACTGGTGGGTAGTCGCTCACAAGGAATAATAAATAGCATTCCTTGATGCAGGTACCAGTATTAGAGAATAATGAAACCTTGACTTAAAAATCTTAATTATAGACTACTTATGGGAGTAGACTGATATTATATGTAAATACACCTCAATGGGCTCTTTTAAGAATTGCACTGTAAAGCACTGCCGTGCCCTGTCTTTGTCTTTCTTCTCTACTGCAGTCTGTCCTTGACCTCCTGTAACAAAGAACTTTTTTGTTCCTTCTGTTTTAAATAATTTAATTTTCTGTCACCTTCAGAATTAAATATAGTTTCTTCTGTGAGCTGGGCTCAGTCTAAAGCTTCGGCTTTCTCTGATGCGACTGTGACCCCTATATTTCCCTCTCCCCCAGTGCATCCGATGCCCCCAGCTACCAAAAGCTGAATTCCCTGGAGGCTCCCCTCAGCATCTTGCAGTCACAGCAACTAATATTGCTCATGCTGCCAACCCACTTGAACGCCTTTTATCCTGCTCCTTTACCCTGGCCACTTGGCTTGTCCTTCAGACTCAGCTTGAGTGGTATCACCCCAGGGGGATTGTGCTTAGTTTCTAAGTTTGGTGTGTCTCCTCTGAGCTACCTGAGGCCCCACTATCCTAGTATTTATCAAGTTGTGTTTTAATTGTCTGTTTATTTGTATTTTCCTATTACCACCCTCTCTCTCTCTCTCTCTCACACACACACACACACACACACACACACACACACACACGAGATTATGAATTCTGAAAGTTCATATATGGGTGTCTGGAACACATTAGATGCTCAAAAATTTTTCATTACTGGGAAAAAGAAAGGAGAGGAGTAAGACGGAATTTAGGGTACATCAAGGCTCAGAAGAAGTAAGCATTAAGCCTGAAGATGTTCTGCTTATTGGTACTAACGAATTGACTAGAATAGCAAATGCCAGCTCCTAAAGCCCATTTTTTTTTGCTACTTGATTTGCAGCTACTAACATGTTTTATTTTGCCTTTGCTCTTAACAAGACTATTCATAGCAAGGCTGGGTCACTGTGCTCAGCAGAGTGCTTGGCACTTAACAAGAACTGAATACTTATTTGCTGATTGACTTGTACAACTTTCTACTTTGTCTCCCAGGACACAGGCAAGTAGGCCCTCCTGTTAACCTGTCATAGTGACGCCCCCATCTTAAAACCCCATGTAACTTTTCTCTTTCCCTCTGGTGCCTGTGCTTCTGATCAGTTGTCCCATCAAAATGGTCTCTTGAAGTGAAATGAGAATCCAACACACTCCCAAAACCTCCCAGTCTTCTTGGTAATTGTTATTTGATACTATCAGCCAAAGTGTCCCCATGACAAGCCTTTGGTACAACAAGCTTTACCACTCACTCCACTCTTTTACCCTCCCTAGGAATATAGCACATAAAATCACCAGAAACAGTAGATAAAACTTCTTTACAAGTCTAGTAGAGTAAAAGGGATTATGTCTCCATTAAATCTTACAGAAGCCATAACTTGGATCAAGACCTCTACTCTTGTGTCACCTCAACTGTTTTTTTTCCCCCAGGATAGTTTATAATGGAAACCATTGTACATTTGAAATGATTTAGTATATATAATTTTGCTTGATTTCCTTGGATGTTAACTAGTATTTCAGGCTTCTCTGGCATTTAGGTAGCAAGTAAAGTTACATCTGCTTTAGTGCCCAAACTAAAATTGAGCCTTTGCCAGCTTTACTATGAGATCTCAGCAGCCTCTTACCACATACCTTCTATTTATTTCTAGCATTCTCTAAAGGGGTGCTTCATAAGTGCTCAGAAACTTGTCTACTAGTTACCATTCAGCATCACCATGTTCCTTCTCTTTCATCCAGCACGTTCTGTCTGTCATGCTCTGACTTCCTCAGGCCAGTATCCATTGCTCTAGAGACTTCCTAAAAGAAACTTACTGTGCATATTGCCATTGATGATGATACCCTATTACAAACCTCAGGGATGGTTTTAGGAGAGTTCAGTAGACTCCCACAATCTTTGGTATAATAAGTCTCAGACCAAACTCTACCACTGCTGCAGATGTTTATTACATGAACATTTATTAGCAAGTAGCAGGGACCAAAATAGTCCAGAAAACCTCTTCTGTAATTTCAGTGAAGTTCCAGCCCTCTGCCATTTCAGTTACTCACTACGTCTTTACCCAAATGTTCACCTGAAGAAGTTACTTCGACATTCCAGAGGATGGATTCAGTTAGCGTCAGAGTTGGCTTCGGCAACCAGAAGTCCTCTGAAATAATGGCTGGGTATGGGACCATTTGAACATTCTTTCCTCAGGGTGCAGGATTCTTACTTCCTGAGTATAAAAGATGGGAAATGTCTCTAAAATATTTTATCCAGCCCAGATATCTTAAATACCATTATTTTTACCAGTGAAAATGCATTTCTAACCATGGATCAATCAATAAGTTGCTAATTTCATTCTTGGAAAGCAATTTCTGACATTCGCTATTCTAAGTAGTGACACATTGATGAAAATACTGATATCAGAAACACAGATGCCACTTTTGATGTAAGGCCAACTGATCACCCCTGGAACACACATTTTTGCTTTGGACAGCTAATATGCTTAGAGATGACATTCTAACTAACTAGCACATGAAATACTTAAAGCAATTTGCAGACACAGTAGCATGCTTCTAAAGATATCAAGAATATTGTTTCAAGGAGCTCTCTCCTGCTGTTGCCAAAGTCCCTGCTTCCTGGGCTTCCAGAGTAATCCTGGGCAAAATATGAACATAGATCCTCTTATCTGCCCCATGATAAACACTGTGTTACCAGCCTCGACTATATTGTCCATATAAGTTTATCACTAGCCCTTATGATACCTTTGTGCAGATTAGAAAAATGTACCCCTTTCTCCAGGTAGATGCAGCCTGTGCCAGGGCACTTGACTTAATGAACAGAGTAGGCTGGATTTTTGTGCCTACTCTCCCCTTGGCCAGGTGCCCTTTTTGGGGCAGAAGAAAGGCCCAACCATCCAACTATTGACTTCCATGAAACCTCTTGCAAAAAATCCCATTCAGATTTTTCCACAGTTTCTCATCTTTTACAGTTGTCCATGTGCATCCTCATCTCCAAAACATGCACATACATACAATCTAGTGAAATGTAGAAAAGTAATCACCCATCTCCACAGGAACAAACAATTATTTAGGCAAATGCCAATCTCATTTATAGACTACCAAGAAAGATTGTGCTTCTCCTCCCTCACTGTGCCCTCCCTCATTCTGCCCTCCTCCCAAAGACCAGAAGATTCAGAGAAATACATTTTAGCCTTGTGAGTATTTGCGTGATCAAATTAGAATGTTAAAAATTGACTCCAAGTTTTGTATCAGGATGCTTTTAGCAATGATGAACAGAAAACCCAAAATGGCTTCCACCATAAGGAAATGTATTATCTCACTTAGCAAGAAGTTCCCGAGATAGGACAACTGTAGCACTAATTAAGCCAGTATATCAATGTCATCAAAACCCCAGATGCTTTCCACCTTTCCACTTCACAATCCTCATTGTATTGGCCTAACTCCCTTCCTATCACAAAGTGGCTCCCATGGTTCCAGGCTTCACACACAGACATGACAATGTCTGGCAGAATAAGAGGAACTTTTGGTTTAATGTGCTTTTTGTTTAATCAGTGATGAAAACTCTTCCCAGAATCCCCTCTTCCCCCAGCGCATCCCCCTTCCATCTCTTTGTCAGAACTGTATTATAAGCTCACACCCAAACTTATGACAGGTATGGGAAATGGGACCATCAAGATTGTCCTTAAACACACCACTCTCCACACCTGGAGCTGAGATCAGGCAGCATGAAGGGCTTTGTGGAGATGCAAAGTGTGTGGACACATGTGTTCAGGGAAGTGAATGAAGTTCAGAGTGGCCAGTGTGGAGCATGCAAAGGGGTGTAGGGGCATAGCATGACATGTTTATCCCACTTGACACATCCTAGGAATTTAATACTCAATTGTAGAAATTTTCTTGAAGCTAGAATCTTTAAATCAAATTTTTTTTCACCACTGCTCTCCACTTCTAACATGCCTAAGTAAAAAGGATAAGATCCCTTACCCAATGCTTTCCCATTTCCTTGCGGGGAGGACTCTAGATGTGTCAGTGAGATTATCTGATGAAGCCATTCATAATAGCAGAGCTCGGCAGGGCCCACATGCATAATTCTTCTGGAAGCCTCACCTGGACCAGAGCAGCAGTTCTAACCCTATGCAACCCCTCAGACCACCAGATAGGAATTTTGTTTCCATGTATGGGCCACCCACGTGCCTCCTTCCTCACTGACTGTTGGTGTTGAGGCAATTTCAGAAAGCATGTACATTTTCCCCCAAAGAGAGTTCTCACATTTTCCCAAATTAAATGTCTTGCCCCAGGTCATTTTTATTTTGAACCCTCTCTAAGTCCTGAACTGTGACTTTGAGTCTTTACACTTCATATCACATCTATTTTAGTATCGACTGCAAATATCAAGGTAATGACCTGTGATTCCTTTTCTGGAGCACTATTGAAAATGCTAAAGGAGAAACGTGTTGCCAGATGACCTTCTGAGGTCCCCTAAAGGAACTACAGAGAGGGAATCCACACTGACAAGGCTGGCCTCAGTGTATAGGGAAGGGAAAGAATGTTTTCTCTGACCCTACTATGGGCCAGGGACTTTGTAGACATTTTATTTAGTCTTGCCCACAGGTGGGTATTATCATCCCTATTTACAGGTGTGGAAACTGAGTCTGAAAGAGGTTAAGTAACTTGCTCAAGGTGGGATTTGAACCCAGATGTGCTGCCTCTTAAAATTTGGTGCTTTTTAGTCCTTCAGCCAGGCTGTTGCAAGAGTGAATGACACCGTATCCTAAGGTCATTGTGATAAGAGCCACTTGACCTCCACGGTGTGAAAATGCTGGCTCTGGGGCCCCTGTGGTGTGATGGAGTTTCACCTTGTCCTGGAGGGAGCAGCTGGGAAATGGGGCAGAGAGTAGGGAAGGTGTGTGGGGCCAGGAGAGGAACCAGCAGATTTTGTCCCACACCCTCTACTCCTTTTGCTAATCAGTATTTGGAACAGATGTTCCCTGGCAACTCTCTCTTTGCGCCTCACATTTTCAAAGAAATTCAGGCAAAAGGCAGGCAGGCCATTAATTCTGAGCCTTGTACCAGGTCAGGAATAGAAAGGTAACAGTTCCCCTCTGAATGAGATGTTCTGGGAGCTGAAAAGAGAAAATGAATTCCTGAGGTTTTTTTCCTTCCTCTTTTGTCTGAGACAATTTTCTCTTTCCGCCGTGAAACCGCTGCCGAATAACCTTTCCTGAACCTCACAGTTTGGATAAGGAAATAAGTCCTCTGCTGCCACAGAAACAGCCTCTCACTTACTCAACTATGGCGTGGGGTGGAAGCCCTGTGGCAGTGAGACATATTATACGCAAGATGGTGACACCAGCCAAGTGCCCATTTGTGTGTTGATACACCAGGTGCCAGAAGTGCACATCAGAAAACCAGGCTCCTTGTCTGCTCAACAGGTGGCAGAGCTGAGTGGCCACACAGCCCAGGATGAGGCACAAACCATCCTTATGCAAAAGGAAGCATCCTTGGGCAGAAAGCTCACATTTATGATATTTTCATAGATGGATCTTCACCAGGCGAGCCTTCCAAAGCACCTCCTCCATTTCCCTTCTTATGTTTCTTTATAAAATAAGCAGGCCACAACTAATATTTTGGGGCATTGTGTGACATAGAAAATATATACTTTACATTGGCAAGTGTCTAAAAGGAAAAGATCGAATGGTTAAGTGATTATTTATGGTTGATGAAATTATATGGTTGCATCTCCTATTATCTCCCTCAATCTGTTCCAGCCACACTTGTCACCTTCTGCTCTATGAATGTATCAGATGTATTCCAGCCTCAGGGCCTTTGCACTTGCTGTCCTTGCTGCATGGAATGCTCTTTCCCCAGCTGTCTGCATAGCTACTCCCTGACCTTCTCCAGATATTCCCACCAATGTCCCCTTCCCAGCAAGGGCTTCCAGTTCTAAATCCCGCCACCTCAGTCTCAACTCTCCTGGTCCCCCTTTCCTGCTCTTATCTCTCTATAGCACTAATCACTGTCTAACTTCATTTATTTGATTTATGTATGTTGTTTATTGTCTCCCTCCCCCCAGCCGCAATGTTAACTCCATGAGGCAGGAATTGTGTGTCCGTTGTCCTGCTGTAACCTCAGTGCCTAGCGCAGAGGAGACACCAGCTCAGTGAAAGCACTCACTGAATGGTGGGCAGAATAAAGGCTGCCAAAACTGGCTGAGTCCCAATCTCCGAAATTTCTGAATATGTTACCTCATGTTGCCTTTTACATTTCGGAGTTTGCTGATGTGATTTAGTTAAGGATTTGGGGGATGGGGAGATTATACTAGATTATCTGGATAGACCCAGTATAATCACAAGGGTCCTTATACGAGGGGGGAACAGTAGTATCAGAGTCGGAGAAGGAGATGTGATAATGGAAGCAGAGGTTGGAACAATGCAATTGCTGGAAGGGGACATGAGTCAAGAAATGCAGGCAGCCTCTTGAAGCTGGGAAAGGTAAGGAAAGGAGGCACAAAGCCCTGCTACCGCATTTTACACTTCTTACCTCTAGAACTATGACAGAGTAAATCTGTATTGTTTTGAGCCCCCAGGTTTGTGGTCATTTGCTACAGCAGCAATAGGAAACTAATACAGCATTCAAAAACATCTTCTGAAGAAATGGTGAATTGGCTGGGCTTCCATGTCCTTGTTTGTAAAATGGGAAGCTAATAATCTCTAATAATCTATAATGCTGTATTTTAAACTACATTTTATTTAACTGAAAAATGAGTACATGCTCTTGGTAAACAATTTGGGTAGTCTGAATAAAGTGTATAATGACAATAGTTTCTCTTCTAACCCAAACTTGTAGTCCTTGCTCTTCCTGCCCAGATATAGGAATAGATGTAGGCACTGTACCAGTTTCCAGAGATTCTATTAATACAGTTATCATTTCCTCCTTTGTTCACAAATTGCAGTATACCATGCACACTGCTTTGCTCATTACGTTTGTCACTAAAAAATGTAGTGTGAAGATTGTTCTATATCAGTGTAGATAATAAAACTCCCTCACATTTTTCTGTAGCTGCGTGATGTTTTGTTCCCTGCCTTAGATGTTCTTTGGTCCGTTTAATCAGTCCTCTTGTGACTGACAGTTGCTTCCAGTCTTTGCTGCTACACTCTTGGAATATACATTTTTGCACACATGCATAGCTAAAGGATGGACTCCTAGAGGTATAATGCAGGCTTGGGGGCAGGCACACATTTTATTCTGACATTGCCAAATGCCCTTCCACAGATGATGCCCCTACTCTCACTGCCAGTGTAGGGGTCTATGCTTTCTCTGCATAATTAAAACTTTATTATTAGACTT
This sequence comes from Eidolon dupreanum, assembly GCA_028627145.1. Lineage (NCBI taxonomy): Eukaryota > Metazoa > Chordata > Mammalia > Chiroptera > Pteropodidae > Eidolon > Eidolon dupreanum. The sequence goes on along the minus strand of CM053503.1, from coordinate 95,765,754 downwards.
TTAAAACACTTTATGGAACTAGTAGATAAAAAATGATACTGTGCTAGTTCATGTGAGATTGACCATGAGCCTTTATGTAGCCATGAGCCTTTGTATTTATATTTCTGTAAATTTTTTATTCATGATTTTGCTATAAATTTTTTTATTTTTTTATACTGGTTAATTGACCAGTTTTAAAATTAATTTAGAAGCACTATATATGTTAAGTTAGCCTCCTGACATTAACTATGCAGGTAGTTTTTCTGTTTTACTTTGCTTACATATTTATTGCTATGTAGAAATTTTTAATTTCATCAAGTCAAATACATCAGTGATCTCTTTTATGGCTTCTGGGCTTTGAATGTTGCTTAGAATTGCACTCTCCATTCCTATAGTATAAAATATCTCTCAACTTTATTCTCATACTTTTGTAATTTTTGTCTTTTATGTCTGTAACTAGATTCACCTGAAATTTATTAGGTATAGGAATCAAATGAGCAATTTGGTCCTTCTCTTCACCCTCCATGCTGGCAACCCAGTTATCACAATACCATTTATTGAAGGATTTGTTGTTTCCCACTGGTTTGAAGTGCCATCTGTATTCAGTAACAAATTTTTATGAGCATATGTGTCTATTTCTGGCCTCTTTTTCTATTGAATTGATCTCCCTGTCTATTCATGGGTCACTACCCAGGTAATTCCATTAATTATTGTAGTTTTTGCAGTATATTTTAATGCCCGCTAGGATTTGTCTCCTCTCATTCTTTCCTTTTCAGAAAATTTCTGATTATATTAGTATGTTTATTTTTCCATATAAACTTTAGAATTAACTTGTTATAGTCCCCAAACTCCCCTTTGATATTTTCACCGGGATAACATTCTATTTATGGATTAACTTATGGTATACAGACAATTTTACAATGTCTAATATCCTTTAAAAATTAGTTCAATATGCTTTTTTTTTATTATTATTATGAAAGTGATACAGACTGATTGTAAAAAAGTTCTGGCCATTCTCTATTATATGAAATAAAGTATGAAAGTACCATTCCTCTTTTCCCAATTTTTCCCCTAGAGGCAACCACAGTTAATAACCAGGTGTTCATCTTAGAAGGGTTTTTTAAATAAGTACATTTGTAATCATGTATACACATACACATTTTACCATGTATTTATTATATAGCTATATCTAACTTTATACCACACATACTGTTTCTAACCCATTTTCATTAATTATACACCATGTATATATCCTGGATATACATGTTAATACCTGTAGATCTGTCTCATCCTTTTAAAGGTCATGTAGTGCTCTACTATATGGAGGGAGGAGGATACCATGTTTAATTTGCCCACTCCCCTTGATGAATATTTGCATTGTTTTCAAGCTTTCCTTAATTACAAATAATGCTACAGTGAACAGCTTTGAGCATTATCTTTGCACCTTTGTGGAGGTATTTCAACCAGATAAATTCCTAGAAATAGAACTACTAGATCAAAGTCTAAAGGCTCTTTCAATGGGAAAGTGTTATGACATAGAAATGACCTCTCCTTCAAAGGGAATGTGCCCTTTTCTAATGCTGCCCTGAATTCAGAAGTCGGTCCCTTTACAAATGCATACAGGTCCAGTGCCTAGTTCTGTAATACAGCTAACAAACTCTGGATGCAGAGAGTCTTGGTCCCACCAAAGGGACTGACTCTGAAGGCAGACCAAGACTCTCACCACATACTGGGTAGGGATGCTGCGGGAGAGTCTCAGAGATGGAGGGTGGTGGGGAGAGGCGTTCCTGGTCTACTGAGGTGTAACTTAGAATACATTTTCCCATGAAAGGTTATAATTAGTAATAATGGGAGGTGACATTGAAGGATTAGTATAGCATTAGCTCATGACTTCAGAGACTTTGAAGAATAAGTGGGCTGTGGTGGGTTGCTGGCTGGAGAATACAACCACTACGAATAATCGTTCCAATAGGACAGTGCTTTTTCAGTGTGGACAGCTTACTTAAAAATGAGTTCTGTAACCATTTGTGAATTGGAGGCTGTGCATGGAAGACACTCTTCTAGGCTTTATCATGTCTCTCACCCATCCCCCTTCCCCCGCTTCCCCTACATTTCCTAGTCTCCTCTCCTTTTTGATGATCCTAGGTCTCCCAGAGCCCTCTGTTGGTGCCAGATGAGATCTGTGATCCCTAGAACCTCCCATGTAGTTTAGTTACATTCTTTTAGTTCTCTCTTTCCTTCCAAAACCTAATTACTTTCCTTAAGCCCTCTACACAGCCTCAGCTCTCTCATCTCCTATATGACCCAAAACATATTGCTTTATTTCCTATATTACCCCAAAATTAGACCATCGGGCAAAAACTGCTCTATTTTCTTGCCTCTTATTTCACCCCTGTTATATTCATCTGTCCAATCTAAAAAAGATGGGTACTCCAATTAAGGCCAACGTATGCTCTAAATCCCTGCCCTGTCTATTTTCCTCTTCATCAATGATCATTTCTTATATACAACTGGGCCACTGCATTGCACAGCTGTAGAAATCCTGCTTCACTACCATCTCTTTCCCTCCAATCTACATGTTAACAACAACAATCTCCCTTCCCTCCATGTTCTTCTTTAACTATTACTTATTCTTTCTCCCCTCAGAGTTATTTACACTTGGCTCTACTTCTTTACATTCCTTCCCCTCTCTATTGTACAGTAATTCATTTATTCTTTCCATATATATTTATTAAATAACTATTAAATGCCAGTTATCATGCTAGATGTTCAGACTATAATAGCAAGTTATACACACACACACACACACACACACACACACATCCTCTCACAGTCAATTGAGAAAGAGATAATAACAAATCACATTTTTAAAGTACATAGTTTCAAACAGAGATAGGTTTTATTTATCTCCACATAAGTAGAAGTAACATGTAAGAGTCTCATGTGTAGCAAGAAAACTGACCTGATATCCCTATTAATATATTTGTTTTGCAACAGGCATAGTTGTAAAACAAATACTACCATGTTTTTGAGGACAGACTAAGGGTAGGAATTTCTCACCCTGGAGCAGGTCAATGGAAGAGACATTTGGAGTTTTCTGAACCTTTTGGCATCCCTCAGGTCTATTTGCTTCAACATCTATAGGTCAGCCTATTGAGGTATGGGGTTAGGCTAAGAGTGGGGAAGGAGGACATTCCAGTCACACACCTCCAGCCCTCTGGGTCCAGTACAAAAATGAGTAGCTTGATTTCTGATGTGAACATGCTGATTTGGGGGAAAGATCTACCTGTCGAGCCCCAGCTTCAAACAGGCTGAATGAAGTTAATCAAGCTTCAGACGCAAGCACAGTGAAAGAAGGAGGCTTCATGAAGGCAGATGAGTGATGAGGCTGGTGGCTTCCTGAGAGGTCTCATTTCTTATTATGATGGCATCTGACAGGTGTTTCCATGACTCCAAGGGGAATCCTGCCTCCCACAGGGCCAGCATTCAGGAAAGTTCTGCCCAGAAGGGTAAGAAAGCAGCTGTGTTCAGATACGAGCCCAATATGAGTTATGGCTGCAGAGTTGTTGAATGCTTGTTCGAGTCCATCCTGTTCCAGAGGTATAGAGTTGGAATTAAACCAAGTGTGGGGCAAAGGCAGAAGCCTTTGTGGACAGACAGACAGTTGTGGCTTTGCAGCCTAGTGGTGCCACTCCCAACTGTGTCAAGATGATTTTGGTTCTATGTAACAGGATTCTCAAGTAGCCTGGCTGAATTCATAATGACATTTATAGTTTATTTAAGAGGAAACCCAGAGATTGTCAGCACCAGGCTCAATGAGGCCATTAAGGACCACATTTTTCTCACCCTTTTCTTCTCCATTCTCAGGCACATCCCATCCCCCAGCCTCATGATTGCCATAAGACTAACAAAGCTGCCAGTTTCACTTCCTCTCCTGATGACATCCAAAGTGTGAAGCAATAGGGACAAGACATAAGGGCTTTCTTGTTTTCTGCTTTTTCTCTCATCAGGGAGAACACAGTTTTTCAGGAGCCACCACCAGGTTCCCCCTCATGCCCACATCTGTACTGATCATGGGTAGAGCAGAGTATGGTTACCAAAACTGGCTTTGACTAACCTTGACTCACTGACTCATGAGGAATTAGACTCATTGCCACCCACCCATCACCCTGCAAATCAGCCTCTGCTAACAAGGAGGCAATTGGGAGTGACCCTAGGGAGGCAGTCAGCAGTGTGTGAGTCTCAGTTGCCTCATCTCTTCAAAGGGGGAATAATAGTAACTGCCCTCACTGGGTTGGTATGAGGATGAAACAAAACAACAAAAGTAGAGCACTTGGTACATAGTGAGTGCTTATTAAATGCCTATCCCCTTCTATGAATTAGACTATCTAAATTCTTAGGACTAGCAGGGACCTCAGGGGTTAGCTAGGCCAGCCTCCTTTTACAGGTCACAGAACAAGTGAGTATTAGCACCAGACCTAGGAAAGAGATGACAATGGCTTAGAAAAGCGTGGTGAGAAAAGGTCAGACTCTGATATATTATGAAGTTTGTGCCAACAGAATTTGCTGATGGCTTCCGCAGGTAGGTATCAAAGAGCAGAGACAAGGAGGTGTCAGAGTTTTTAGCTGGTGCGCTTGTACTGAGGTGGGAAACACCATGGGGGTTAGAATTACTGTGGCTAAAATGGGAAAAAGGCAATTTGAAGCTTGCAAATATTTTTGTCTTCACATTCTTTGTTTTACAGATTTGGGATGATTTATACCATGTAGAAAATGGGCTATTTCTAAATCCACAGAAAAAGAAGATGTCTAGAGATTGCCATACAATTTAGTTTCCTACAAATTTACCAGGATTAGGTTACCTAATGTTGACATATGATCAATTCAAAAGTCAAATTAATGTTAGAAAATAGTCTCTGCTTTGCAAAGCCAACATGCCCTCTCTTTGGCTCACTCCATTTGGCACAAACAAAAATTAGAAAACAACCCATCATCACCTTTCTGTGGGCCCTGGAGGCTTCTGGACAGTGCCTTCAAGAAAAACAACCCCTGCTCCCCATAAAGTGGTAGTTTTTCTTAGTTTAGGGAACACCAAAGACACGGTATTGAATGCAATCCAGGGAGGTTGGTTTTGCTTATCTGCTCAAGAACACACCTTCAGATACTCACTGGTTCTCCAGCAGCCAGACCAGATGTGGCCCTTGTCAGACTGAGTAATGCAGCCTCTGGGTTCTGACCAGCCCTCAGGCTTTAATTCAGTCTCCTCTCTCACCCTTGCCTTATAGTAGTGGTAATGGTGAGGGTTATGGAAACCAAGGAAAGTATAGATCAGAGAAAGAGCTTCAGTAATCCGTAACGATCACTCAGATTAATGGTTCTGAGTCTTGATTGTAATTGGAATCACCTTGGGTATCTTCTAATAATATTGTTGCCTGTGTCCTACCACCCAGAGATTCTGATATAGTTGTCTAGGGTGTGGCCAGGGCATCAGCAATTTTTAAACCCTCGTCCAGTAATTCTAACATGCAGCCAGGATTAAAAACCACTGACTTTGTCCCATTCTCATGAGTCCCAGAACTAGAATAAGGCTACATGGCTCACTTAGGTAGTATATGAGGGTTCAAACTCAGGTTTCACAAATGTAGCAGTGATCTTAAATAGAGAGAGACATAGGCACAGAAAAAAGAGGAAGACCAGTTTAGAGTATTGGCAGGAATGGTTGTAAACTCACTGAATTCTAAATAATTTCTGTGGTTCATGTAAGAGTTGTGGTTAGATTACTTCAAAATGTTTCCTGGTGAAAGGGCATGGCTTGAGGAATAGTGGACAACAGCCCTGGTCAACTTTTCTCTTCCAAAGCCATGCCCTCCCTCGGGAGTGGTGCTCACTACTCGTGGCAAACAGAATTTATGTGCAAAAGGACTGAGCTCACTGAGAATGCTGGGCTTCTGGTCTTGGTGTTCTCAGGGTTGAAGAGCTGTGACTGGAAACAGAACACCTATGCCCAGGACACTGAAGAGGGACATTAGACAAGTTTATAGGAACCAGTTAACAAAAGCGAAGCATTATCTAACACTTTAAAAATAATGTCTACAACAGGTTAGTTTATAAACCTTGAGGTGCTTCTGAATCACCTGAGGAAATTTGTCAAAATGAAGACCACATGGACCAACCTTTAGCAATTCAGTAAAATAAGACCATGAGAATCTGCACTTTTAAAAAGTACCTCCCAATACATATATCTCCTCATCTCCCCCCACACAGGCCAGAGCCCTTAGCACTGGGTGCTAGGGATCCCTCAGAATTTAGCTGCAAAATAGAACCACACTATCACCACCATATTCCCCTCTATCCTTCTCTTTCCTTCCTGCATGTTCAAGCCATCTTGTCAACTCCACCAGCACACTGTAGTCAGAATCCCCCAGTTCTTCCTATCTCCACTGCTACCATGTTGCTTTAAGCCACCATCACCCTCCCTTTGGACCAATGCGACAGCCTGCTAACTGATCTCCTTTCTTTCACACTTATCCTCTGCAGTCTATTCTCCACGTAGTTACCCCAATTTTTCTAAACAGATTTATTAAGGTATATGTAACCTCAATACATTGTAAGTATACAATTCAGTTGTTTTTGGTAAATTTATAGAGTTGTACACTTTCACCACAATCTAGTTTTAGAATATTTTCATCTCCCCGCAAACAGAACAGACCCCAGTTTGTAGTCAGTCTTGGCTCCCACGCCAGCCTGAGGCAATCACTGATCTGGTTTCTGTCTCTACAAGTTTTCTTTTCTGGAAATTTCACATAAATGGTATCAGTATATGTGGTGGCTTATGTCTAACTTCTTTCACTTGGTAAAATGTTTTTGAGATTCGTCCATGTTATAGCATGTATCCATAGTTCATTCCTTTTTATTGCACAATAGTATTCCATTTTATGAATATACCAAGTTTTTGTATATTTGATTATCCATTCACTAGTTGATTAACATATTATTTCCAGTTTTTGGCTATTATAAAAAATAATACTAAGAAAATTTGCATACAAGTCTTTGGGTGGACATGTTTTCATTTCTCTTAGATAAATATCCAGGAGTAGAATAGCTGGGTCATATGGTAAGTACATGATTAATGTTTTATGAACCTGTGAAAATATTTTCCAAGTGGCTGTACTATTTTAAGCTCCCACCAGAAATGTATGAGGGTTCCAGTTACTCCACATCTTTGCCAATACTTGATATTGTTAGTCTTTGCAAGTTCTAGTAGTTGTGTAATTGTATCCCATTTTGGTTTTAATTTGCATTTCTGTAATGACTTATGATGTTAAGAATATTTTCATGTGCTTACTAGTCATTTGAATTTTTTTTTTGGCGAAATGTCTATTTAAATCTTTTGCTCATTTAAAAATTGGGCGGTTGTCTTATTATTGTATTTATTAGTTCTAATAGTTTGGGTTTGTTTTTTGGTAGATTCCTTAGGATTTTCTGCATACAAAATCATGTCACCTGTAAATAAAGACAGTTTTACTTCATCATTCCCAATCTAGATGTGTTTTCTTTCTTTTTGTTGCCTTATCACAGTGACTAGAACCGCTAGTGCGATGCTAAACAGGAGTGGCGAGAGGGGACATCGTTGCCTTGTTCCCCATTTCTGGTTTCAGGGGTAAATCAGTGTTTAATATTGAGTTTGAATTAGCTGTAGGTTTTTCAAAGATACTCTTTTTTAAACTGATGAAGTTCCCTTTTCCTATTTTATTGAGAGCTTTTATCATGAATGGGTATTACGTTTTGTCAAATGCATTTTTGAAGCGAGTATTAGAGATTTAATAGGCTTTCTATTGGAATTAGACCATGAGTAGAGCTGGAAGGAGGTCTGGAAGGTGGCAGCTGAAGAATCAGAGAGAAGGTCACTACAGACATGTTGCTGGGTTCAGACTGCTAATATTTTAAGGATTTTTGCACCTATGTTTATATGGATACGAGTCTTTAGTTTTCTTATGAGGTCTCTCTGGCTTTGTTATTAGGATAATATCAGCTTCATATACGAATGAGAAGTGTTCCTGCATCTTTGGTTTTCTGAAAGATATGTAGGATAGCATTATTACTTCTTTAAATATTGGATGAAATTATCCAGATGAACTCTTAAAAGCCTAATTCAGATTATATTTCCCTTTAGTTTAAAATCTTTTTGTTGCTGTCTATCCCATTTAGATTAAGATCCAAACTTCGCACCTGGTTTAAAAAACTCTAATTTGTATCCTCTGTCTACTATTCTAAACTTGTTTGTCACCTGTCCACCACCCACTGTCATTGCATTCCAGCCACTTAGCCTTTTGTGTGTTCTTCAAACATGTTGAGCTGCTTTCACTGTGGCCAACTCATTTGTAACTCTGGGCCTTTTCATTGGCTGCTTCCTCTGTCCAAAATGTACTTTCTCCAGGTCATTTCATCGCTGGTGCCATCTTGTTTTCAGACCTCAGTCTAAATCTCACCTCCTCAGAGAGGCCTTTCTAAAGAGGAGACCAGACTAAAGGATTTACTTCATCACGGTCTATTACGTCACCATAGTATAATTCCCTGCATAACACTTAAGCACATCTGGAGTTTTTCTTGCTATCTCTTCTCACTTGAATGTAAGTTCCTTAAGAGCAGGAACCTCATGTTTTTTCTTGCCAATGTCAACCCACTACCAACAACAGTGCTGACACATAGTAGGTGATCAATAAATATTGGTCGAATACATGAACATCAATAATGACAATAATGGCTGCTCTTTGGGAGCAGGCACGAATTTAAGTGTTTACAAATATTTAATTGAATTATCTATATAGTAATTCTAAATGCAGATATTATTTTCTTCTATTAAATGAGAAGGAAATGAAACTTAAGCTAAATAACATGCTGATGGCCACACAGCTATTAGAATACAGAGCTAGGACACATCTGATATCTGATGTCAGAACCCACCCTGAGCTAATCTGTACCTGGACATACATCCTCTTTGGTTACAGGCAGGAAAAGCTGATCCACCAAATTAGAGATAGTGACCTGAGGCTGACAAATGTTTTGGAAAGCCCAGAGTGAGGCTCCTTTGTTTCAAGCAATGATCTCCGTGGACCTTAGGAACTGCTGCAAAGACCCCCACACCCTACACCTGTCTTGATGAATAACGTCCTTGGCTCACGCTAAGCTTTCACATCCTCTTTTTTAAAAAGGATTTGCTTCCTTAAACACAGTTGGCTTCATTTTTTGCATGATGCAAATTCTGACTCCTGTCTTTTGTAAAACCAATCAGTGCCCTCCTGACCTCCACGTGTCTGTGAGCTGCAGTGCTGGCTGTTTTAGCAGTCTGGCCACAGAAGCTAATAATAACGACGAATCACCAGAGCTTTCTCTGCTCCAAGCACAGCACCAAGAACACCTCAGAGATGGTCTCGTGCCATCCCAGCAACAGCCCCAGGAGCTTGCTCTGGTTATTAGCTTCTTTTATGGATTACAGCTCTGAGGCTCAATGGGGTTAGATTACAAACCCCAAATCACATCACTAGTCCATGGCAGGCGGGCACAGGATATAAACCTAGGTCTGTCTAGACTCCTAGTGGGTATGCACATACCTGCATTATTGAGTACAGTGTCTGACTGAGAATCATGCATCATGGGATGTTTGCTATTACTTTTACAGGGATAAAATAATACTAATGCTGATATTAACTGCCAGTGTTGTGATGGGCACTCAAAATACATTATCTCACAACATCCCTATAGGGGGTACTGTTGGGGCCCACCCAGGTCCCCTTTAATTTGCTGCGAACCATTTCCTCAGTGGCTGTGTGTTGGTTGTTCTCAACTCTCAGCTCTCAGCTCTCAGCTGCTTCCTTCTTCCAAGCTGCCTAGAAATGACTGCTTTCCCTCTGGAGGTGACCTTCGGTCAATGCCTGACACACAGGGCGCAATAGGCTGGTCCTTCGCCTCAGGCCAGATAACTCTCTGGTTCCATTGGTTTTACAGAGCTCTCTGTGGGAGCAGGCTGAGGTTAGAATTCAGCTGAACTTACATGTTTCTTGGCTTTTTCCTTTGCTCTATCCTGCTTCCCCTATTCTTCTCTTAAAGAATCCCCATGTCAGATCTTGCTTCTCTAGAACCTTGGACAAGCCCCGTGCGTCCAGAACTGCTATCTGTATTTTGCAGGAGAATGTGAGGCTGTAGGTACTGTCCCCACTGAAGGCACTCCATGTGGCTCCTGGTGGTGTTACATGACTCTGGGATACCTGCACATAGAGAGAATGTTTTTCCTCAGCTTCCTTCTTTGAAACTACTGTTTCCCAAGGGTGAGCGAACAGTTTCACCTCCAGAGCCTCTATAACCTCTGGGATAACTTTCTTCTCTTCATTCTTTCTCTGGCTCTGTTTCATCATTGTCTCCCATTAACCACCATGGACCGTGCTATCAGACACACACAGACAAGCTGGGGGCTGAGGTAGTCATGGATTTTGGCTATCCAGCATGATTTTCCTCCTGCCCCTTCCACTGATAGCACACCCTGTTCTGCCGTCCACACACACACACACACACACACATCTCACATTGTGGACACATGACCCAGGCTGGACCAGTACACCATCCCCTTCTGGTTGCAGATATCGGTTCAGAAGTGAGCATATGACCAAGCTAGGCCAATCAGAGCCCTACACTGGGACTGTTTTGTAGACACCAAGGAGAAGATAGCCTCTTCTGAGATGCTGAAAGGATTCACATCTGGGGCTGTCAGTGGCCCTCTTCCTTGCTGCATGGAAAAGGTCACTCTAAGGTAATGGAGAATAGCCAACACCAAGGAGCAACAGCACCAAGAGGTAGAGAGAGAGAAAACAATGGTCTGCAGCATCGGTGAATCCCAGGCCCGTCACATCGGATGCATCCTGTCTTTCCCCTTTACACAAGCCAGTGTAGTCCTTGCCTTGATTTCTGTCGCACCTAAAAAGTTCTGATCTACACTGAGCACAGCTGGATGTCACTTCTAGGTGAACGAATACCAGGGGACAGGCTATATTCTCCAAAGGCATAGCAGTAGTTCAGTCATAGAAGGTGAGGCTAGGACCGGAAATCAGGTCTCCTGACCCTAGTTCCTCTTCTGTTTATTCCATTGCCCTACCCCCTGAGCTTTTCCAGGTAGGTCATTACCAAGGCTTGCACCTGGGTAGTGACTTGCCAGGATATGGATCAGGTGGAAGGGAGCTCAGAACTGGAGGATCTGACCAGAAATCCCTCAGGCAGAGCCATCTCATACAGGTCTTTTCAGCAGAGAAAGAGTGGGAGATGAAGTTGGGAAAGGGGGCTGATAAAATGCAGGTCTTAGAGATATTTTTGGCTTTTGCTCAATCCCATCAAGGCAGAGTGTCATGTTGGGGCTTTCTGTTCTGTTGTGGTTTCCCCGATGTCTATTCCTCCCAGGAAAGTTTAGGAATCTACTCAAAGTGAGAGTAGGAGTTCTGGCCAGAGTTCATGCTAGTGGGAGCCAGCCACAGTTTTGGCTCTGAGAGAACATGCTTTTTGGCTTCCCTCTCTGTCTGCTTTCTCCTGCATCATGTGGCCTGCAGCTCATGTTACCCATATTCCTCCCTGCATTCAAATCTCTTCTCAGGAGAGTATTGGATGTCAGTTAACTATCCCTTCATGTGAACTTGAGATATTGCATGCTCTTTTTTTAGGAGGATTTGGAAGCTAATATATATTTGGGTAATAAAAATACTGTTCTCCATTAAAAGACTTCAGGGAGTAGTGGATGTAGGAGGTATTTCTTGGTGAGAGTTGGGGGAAGGGGAAGCATCCTTCCAGAACTTCCTGTTTTTAAATGTAAGGATATCCCTGGCTAAATGTTCTATGGGAGTTCTTGTTCCCTTTCTGGTAGTACAAGTGCATGGTCACAGGTACCTTTTGGAGACTCTGTCTTCACTGATGTTGCTAAATCTAGTGGACTGATTTTGCCTACTGCCTTAGTTTGAGTTACCTTGGACGCAGAGTTGGAGGTAAAAATTTGAGTTCAAGTAATTCATTTAGGAAATAATCTCAAGAACACTGATAGTGGGGTCAGAAAGTGAGACAGAGGAAAGATGGAAATAGTTACAGGTGTTTTATCAAGTCAGTTACCCCTATAGGCAACTAGACAGTCCCCCTGGAGAACTCTGAATGAATGAATAAATGAATGAACATAAGCATGAATGACTAATTGCCTCTTTGAGAGGTTTGGGGTAAATCAAGGAAAGGGCCTGAGTCCCATGTCTGGATCAACGCAGAATGGTAGAGGACAAGGTGCCAAGAGAGCATCTGTAGGAATTGAGATGCAAGTGAAACTAGGAGTTCAATGGTGGCAGGAGCTCAGAGGGTATAGGAAAGAGGTGACCTTGAGAAGAAATGATGGGAGAGTTAGCCCAATCTTACAGAGCACATTAAACCTCTCACAGAACCTGGGATGGGGGCTGGATTCAATTTTATTTAATCTTGCATGACAGAGAGGCCTCAGCTGACACCTAGGTAGTAGACAATAGGAGCAGCTGAGAGACCTCAGTCCGAGATCTGGCTCCTTCCTCATGGTGCCAACTTAAGCAAACCTCTTTACACAGTGTTGTAGGCTGGTTAATGGCCCCCAGAGATGTTCATGTCCTAATCTCCAGAACCTGTGAATATTACCTTACATGGCAAAAGGGACTTTGCCGATGTGATTAAGTTATGGATCTTGAGATAGGGAGATTATCCTGCAGTATTAAGGTGAGTTCAAAGTAATCAGAAAAGTCTTTATAAGAGAAAGGCACAAGGGTCAGAGTCAGAGAGAAGGTGATCTGACCATGAAAGCAGAGATTAGAGTCATGTGGCCAGAAGCCAAAGAGTGCCAGCAGCCTGGAGAAGCTGGAAGAGGCAAGGAATAGGTTCTCCCCTGGAGCTGCCAGAAGGAACCAGCCCTGCTGACACCTTGATTTGAGCCCAGTGAGACTCATTTCAGACTTATGACTCCCAGAACTGTATAAGAATACATTTGTGTTGTTTTAAGCCCAGGTTTGTGGTAATTTCTGGTAGCAGCAATAGGAAACTAATGTCCTTGCTGTTTCTCAAGTTCCTCATCTATAAAGTGGAGCCTCAGCCAAACTTAGGTGACCTCTGAGGTCCCATCTAACTCTCTTTCTCACACTTGTATTCTACAGTCATTATCTTGGCTTTCTTTTGAGCTAGATAGAGTATCTATGTCTTTTCCTGACATTAAGATATCAAAGTCCAATGAGATATAACAAGGACACACTGCTATGGCTGAGGCAAACTAGAACACAGTCACCTGTCTCTGCATTTCTTTGGATTAAAAAGTCATAGAAGAGGTCTTTCTTGCTTATATTTGGTTGTATCTGGAATAATTTTAGCCTATTTCAGTGGTGTTGACATCATGAAATGAGAACTCAAGGTGGAACTCAGAGAGGACTTGAAAGTCAAAGTCAAGGTGATGAGCAGCAGCTCATGGTGATGAATAAAAACCAATTTTCAAGTTTATAAACAGCTACAAAGCCTCATGGTCTCATGAGGTAGTGCTACCCAGGATTACTATTTTGGAATTAAAGTAACATCAGGACATTTTTTTCACCTATTAAGGGGCTTTTTATCAGATCTTAATGTGCATTTCTGCCCAAAGAGTATTTGTAATTTTCAGCCTCTGAGTGAGAAAAGGGAAAGAATACATTACACAGGAGGGAAAAGAATGAAAGTTTTAATTCTTACGCATGGGTTCACTGGAGAACTGTGCTTTAAAAGCCTGCACAGTCCTGAGAAGGACATTGAGTACTTTTAATAGGATGAATGTTGTTACTTCATTCTTCCTTTCATTAAATCAACAAATATTTATTAAACATCTACTTTATACCAGACACTGTTCTAGGCACTTGGGAAAACTCAATGAACAAAATGGGCAAAAGCCCTTCCCTGTACAGATTGCACATTCTAAACATATTGATAGAGGGTGGCATTATAGATAAGTCACTTGGGTACAGCATGACCAATAGCAGAAATGCTGGTATTTATAGAATTGGGGGACTGCCCCAGAACAAATTCGTGGAAACTGAGTCACTTTGTCAGCTTGAGTCTTGAGCATCCATTTCTCCTTCCCAACCACCCTGCCATGTCTCTTTTCAATGGATGTGCACGTGGCCCAGCAGGAAGGACTGGAGCTTGTGGAGCCAGATTCTGTGGTTCCAGTTCTGGCTCAGCCACCCCCACCTGTGCGACACTGGAGACATTTTCCTCAATCTCTCTGAGCCTTGGTTTCTTAAGCTGTAAAAGAGAGATGATAACAATTACTTTGGATTGCTGTTGTGAGTATTAAAGAATGGAAAGTGCTTGGCCTAGATTAGATTTGATTTTATTACCTGTTCCCATTGCTAGCTCTGGGCTGGATGAGCTCTGGTGCAAATAGTTATTCTAGATTTAAGTAGTTGCGGAATACAGCAGTAGGGAGGAACATCAGAACAGAGGGAGCCAAACCCACTTGTGAATGGTAATGAGGCAGCAGGCACTGGGCAATGGGTACAGTTGGAAAGGGGCAAGATATTCATTCATTCACTCATTCATCCATTCAACAAACATCCACCAAGCCCTCCCGTGTACATGCATACTGTGTTGGGATCCATAGAGGCTGAGAGGGGAGATGGGTGCAGTCAGGTGAAAGAGATAGACATGTAGCAATTACATTAGAGTGTCATATGTGCTCTGATGGTGGCAAGCACTCGTGGGTTTCTGGAAAAGGAAGGAAGCTCACCTCCCAGCCCAGGCATGAGGAGGATGTCAGAGAAGATTGCCCAGATCATGTCACCACAGAACTGAAGGCATTAGCTAGGCCATAGGCTTTCCAGGTAGGAGGAAAGCAAGAGAGAAGGCAGAGTATGAGAATGTTTGGTGTTTTGTGGGAACCAGGATGTAAGTGTAACTGGGATTTAAGGGTTAAGAGGGGAGATAGTATAAAGGTATAGAAGCTTCCAGAGGCCAGGACATGGAGGATTTGGGATGTCAGACTTAGGAGCTTGTAAACATTAACCTGAAGTAATGAGGCTCTATTGGTGGATTTTTAGCTGGGGAAAGACATGCCCAAGCTCATGTTTTAGAACAATTACACTGTGTCATGGAGAATGAATGAGTGGGGAGAGCAGTAAAGATGGAAGCAGAGTGAGACATTAGGAGGCTCTCATTCAGTTCTGTTAAGTATGAGGATGACCTGACTTTAGGAAAATGGCAGTGGGGCCAGACCAGTGGTTCTCCCTTTGGTTGCATGTAGGAATCACCTGGACAGGCTTTTTAAAATATTGATTTTTGGACTTTGCAAAAACATGGCGGAGTGAGAAACATACTCAGATCTCTCCCCTTGAAAC
Organism: Eidolon dupreanum; assembly: GCA_028627145.1. Classification (NCBI taxonomy): domain Eukaryota; kingdom Metazoa; phylum Chordata; class Mammalia; order Chiroptera; family Pteropodidae; genus Eidolon; species Eidolon dupreanum. The sequence continues at coordinate 95,750,383 of CM053503.1, read as the reverse complement.
AACAAACGTCATCTAAAACAAAAAACACCCAAATTGCACACCAGCATGTCTGAGAGTAGGATCTGTGCGTAAGAGCTACCACAGGTCAGGACCCTGGGTGTTGGGTGGTGGACCGGGAGAAATAAAGAAGCTGCTTCTCACAGATGCTGGAGCTCCCTGTAGATGGAGGGGAAGGTGAGAAGGTGCGGTGAGTTCCTTGAACAGCCCTGCCTGGGAGAATTGGGAGTTCCATAGAGTTGGCGGCAGGGCCCAGCCATCAGGGCAGAAAGCAAAGAAGCAGGATGGGACTACTGAGAAACAACAGTTGATTTTTATGGGCCATGGTTACAAAACCGAGGCTGAGCCACAGCCCCCAACTCCCAACCCAGAGGGCCCCTCCCCCCATACCCTTCGAGCATGATCACCATAGAGCCCCAGCGGAATCTGAGCAAATGCTACTGAGACTGTCGCTGACACTGACAAGGATTAAAACTAAGGGTAGTGAGTGTGATTAAATATATACAAAAAAATAAAAAAGGCATTATTAAGGCTTTATATAAAGAAGAGATCTAAAAGGCTTAGATGCCACCTACTGGAAACCAAAAGAAAAGCACCTTCTTTGCAACAGACTAAAGAGAGACCTTTATACAATAAATCTTCTTTCTGGAAAAACAGCGGAATACACTTCCATTAATGTCCAGGCAGAGAAATAGTCCATTAAACACCACGAACAGCCAAGATGATAAGGCATCTCAGAAAGAAAGAGAAACATTTCCAGAAAATAAGCTTACAGACAGAAATATGCAACTTAAATGACAGAGAATTCAGATTGGTACTTCTGAAAAAACTCAGTGAGTTCCAAAACGAGTCATATCAACAATTTCAGGAATTGAAAAAACAACTAGATGAGCAGAGCAAGGAGATTGAGACCCTCAAGAAGAACAGAATAGATTCTCTGGAAATAAAAAACACTGCAAGAGTTGAAAAATGAAATAGCAAGCTTGGGAAATAGAGTCGACCAAATGGAGGAAAAGATCAATGATATCGAAGACAGAAATCTAGAAGTAAATCAGAAGGAAGAAGAGAGAAACCGAAGAATGAAAAATAATGAAAGAGAAATACAAGAACTAGCTGATACCATCAGGAGAGGAAACATAAGAATAATGGGCATTATCGAAGGTGAGGAAAAGGAGCAAGGACTAGAAAGCATTTTCCGACAAATAGTTGACAAGAATTTCCCAAATCTAAGGAATGAGCTGGAGCTTGGAATTCAGGAAGTCAACAGAACACCCAATTACTTCAATCCAAAAAGGCCTTCACCAAGACACACTGATCAAAAATCAACAACAAAGACAGAATTCTCAGGGCAGCCAGGGAGAAGAAAACAGTAACTTATAAAGGAAAACCCATTAGATATCCTTGGACTTCTCAGGGCAGACCTTACAAGTCAGAGGGGAACAAGCCAGAAGGAAACAAATATTTAAACTATTAAGTGAAAGGAACTCCCAGCCTAGAATAATGTATCCAGCTAAGCTCTCCTTTAGATATGAAGGAGAAATTAAGACCTTTCCAGACATACAAAAATTGAGGGAATTCTTCACCATGAGGCTTGCACTACAGGAAATACTGAAAGGCGTCAGCTCACCTAAAACAATGGATCATGCAAGAGTACTATGAAAGAGTGCATAACACCAAATTTAATAACCTAGAAGACATGGACCAGTACTTAGAAAAATACAACCTTCCTAGACTGAATCAAGAAGAACTGGAAAATCTAAATAGACCGATTAGCAGTATGAAAATTGAAACAATCATCAAAAACTTACAAAAAAGTAAAAGTCCAGGACCAGATGGCTTCACCAGTGAATTCTACCAAACACTGAAAGAAGGTTTAATACCTATTCTCAAACTCTTCCAAAAAATTGAAGAGGAGGCAATACTTCCCAACTAATTTTATGAGGCCAATATTACTCTGATACCAAAATCTGGTAAAGATAACACAAAAAAAGAAAACTACAGACTAATATCTTTCATGAACACAGATGCAAAAATCTTAAATAAGATACTAGTGAACTGAATGTAGCAACATATTAAAAAGATTATGCACCACAATCAAGTGGGCTTCACCCCAGGGGCACAGATATGGTTCAACATACGCAAATCATTTAATGTGATACATAAACAAATTAAAAAGAAGAATCATATGATCATATTAATAGATGCAGAAAAACCCTTCAACAAGATACAGCCTCCATTTATGATCAAAACACTTAACAAAATCGGTATAGAAGGAAAGTACCTTAACATAACAATGGCCATATATAAGAAACCCTCAGCCAACATTATACTTAATGGTGAAAAACTAAACACCCTCCCTCTAAGATCAGGAACAAGGCAAGGCTGTCCACTATCACCACTGTTATTCAATATAACATTGGAGGTCCTAGTGAGTGCAATCAGACAAGAGAAAGATATAAAAGGCATCCAAATAGGAAACAAAGAAGTCAAACTGTCACTATCTGTGGATGACATGATTCTCTATATAGAAAACCCTAAAGACTCCACAAGAACACTACTAGAAACAATAAGCAAATACAATAAAGTCTCTGGATACAAAATCAACGTTTAAAAATCCATAGCGTTTTTATACTCTAATAATGGAGTGTCAGAAAAAGAAGTGGAAAAAATAATTCCTTTTGCAATTCCACCAAAAAGAATAATAAAATACTTAGGAATAAATTTAATGAAACACACACACACACACACACACACACACACATGCACACATACACGCACACATAATGAAACCTATATAGTGAAATATATAACCTATATAATGAAAACTACAAGATCCTATTAAAAAAATCAAAGAAGATACAGAAAAATGGAAAGATATTCTGTGTTCTTGGATTGGAAGAATCAACATAGTTAAAATGACCTTATTAACTAAAGCATTATACAGATTTAATGCAATCTCTTTAAACTCTCATTGGTATTTTTCTAAAAGAAAGAGAACAAAAAAATCATCAGATTTGTATGGAAGCACGAAAGACCCCGAACTGGCAAAGCCATCATGAGAGGAAAGAACGAAGCTGGAGGCATCACTCTGCCTGGCTGCAAATTATACTACAAAGTGACAGTAATCTAAACAACATGGTATTGACAGCAAAATAGACACATGGACCAGTGGAGCAGACTCAAGAGTCCAGAAGTAAACCCATATTTATATGGGCAAATAATTTTTGACAAAAGAGCCAAAAACATACAGTGGAGAAAGGAAAGCCTCTTCAATAAGTAGTGCTGGGAAAACTGGAAAGCCACCTGCAAGAGAATGAAACTAGGCTGTTGTCTATCTCTAAACACCAAAATTAACTCAAAATAGGTAAAGGACCTGAATATAAGACCTGAAACAACAAAATGCATAAAAGAAAACATAGGAACTAAACTCAAGGACCTTGGACTTAAAGAAGAGTTTATGAATTTGACCTCAAAAGCAAGGGAAGCAAAAGCCAAAATAAATGAATGGGACTACATCAACCTAAAAAGCTTCTGCTCAGCAAAAAAAAAAAAAAAAAAATCGTCAACAAGGTAAAGAGACAACCATCTAAATGGAAAAATATATTTGCAAGCAACACCTCTGGATAAGGGCCTAATGTCCAAAATATACAAAGAACTTATACAACTCAATAATAACAAAAAACCAAATGTTCCAGTCAAAAAATGGGCAGAGGACCTGAACAGACACTTCTCCCTTGAGGATATACAAATGGCCAACAAATTTTGAAATGATGCTCAACATTGTTAGCTATTAGGGAAATGCAAATCAAAACCACAATGAGATACCATCTTATACCTGTTAGAATAGCTATAATCAACAGGACAAGTAAAATCAAATGTTGGGGAGGATGTGGAGAAAAAGGAACCCTCATACTCCACTGGTGGGACTGCAAATTGGTACAGCCACTATGGAAAACAGTATGGAGGTTCCTCAAAAAACTAAGAATTGATCTACCATATGATCCAGCAATCCCTCTACTGGGTATTCAAAGACTTGAAAACCCATATCCAAAAAGATATTTGCACATCGATGTTCATAGCAGCATTATTCACGGTGTCCAGGACATGGAAGCAACAAATGTTTTATGATAGATGATTGACTAAAAAAGCTGTGGTACATATATACAATGGAATATTGCTCAGCCATAAAAAGAGATGAAAGATAGCCATTGTGACAACCTGGATGGACCTCGAGATAATCATGCTAAGTGAAATAAGCCAGACAGAAAAAGTTGAAAATCACATGATATCCCTTATATGTGGGATATAAACCTAAAAGCAACAAATAACAGGACCAACAGAGACTCATGGACATGGACTCTAGACTAGTAGTTACCAGAGGGTAGGGGGTAAGGGAGGAGGGGGTAGGTAGATGGTTAAAGGGGGTCAAATATAGGAGGGTAGGGGAAGGGTGAAGTGGGTAAAGAGGATCAAATATATGGTAGTTGAAGTAAACTGAACTTTGAGTGATAAACACACAATGGAATATACAGATGTCAAATTATAATGTACACTGGGAAAATGATGTAATTGTATTAACCAATATTACCCCAATAAACTTAATTAAAAAAATAAAATAAATATAAAATAACATATTGACATTCAGGCCCCACCCAAGATTAATTCAGAATATCTTGGGTGTGCTTGGGTATGGGTTTTAAAAAGGTCCCCAAGTAACTCTAATATGCAGTCAAGGTGGAGGATCACTAGGTAAGAGAGACAGGAAAGAGAAAATATCTTTGAGGGGTTTCTCAGAATGGCCTGGGAGTGTTTATTAAAAATTCAGTTTCCCCAGCCTCATCCCTGAACAAGTAAATTTGAATCTCTGGATCCCTGTCCTGGAAATCTGTATTCACAGAGCAGTGATTCTGAAGCTCCCCAAGATTGGAAAACCATTGTTCTATAGGCAAAATAAGGGAGGTAACCAGCAGAACCTGGCAGAAACAGAGGTGGAGGGACCATCCATCAGAATCCAGGAGGACACGGGGGAGAAGGGACCCAGGGACCACCTGGATAGGTATGGAAGGTCGAGGGGCTCCCTCTGGTCTGGTCCGAAATTTCCATCGCATGCTTGGGTTTGGGCATTATATTAGTGTGCTAGCGCTGCCATAACAAAGTATCACAGACCAGGAGCTTAAACCACAGACATTTATTTTCTCTAAATTCTGGAGGCTGATGTCCAAGATTAAAGTGTCAGCAGGGTTAGCTTCTTCTGAGGTCTCCTTCAGTTGTAGATAGCCACCTTCTTCCTGAGTCTTCCCTCAGTGTGTCTGCAACCTAATCTTCTGTTGTCATAAGGTTATATTGGATTAGGGCCCACCCTAGAGACCTCGTTTTAACTTAATTGCCTCTTTAAAGACCTCCATCTCCAAACACAGTCACCTTCTGAGGTACTGGGGGTTAAATTTTCAATATATGGATTTTGGAGGGGGCATGGTTCATTCTATAACAGGCTTCTCAGAGCTTGAGAGGGAGAGTAGGGCAGACAGGCTCTGACACCCACAAGAAAGGAGAGCATGTAAGCAGAACATTTTTATCAAGGGTGAGAGATCGCAGGCCTAAACTACTACAGTAAGGGAGTTTTTAGATAAGATCTTAAAAAATCTCCAACAGAAAGGAGCAGAACACCTTGTTCAGGGACCTAATCAGTTCTTCATCAGGAAGTCAAATGAAAGGGACAAAAGTTATGATAAAAACTAGAAAAATATAGAGGAGAGAAAATAAAGAATGTGTTTATGGTCGAATGCAATGGGAAGTTCTTCCTATCTAATATTTTGTGTTAAGACTAAATCACTTCTAGGAGACTTTCTAGCTAAGAGCCTGGGTGTGTTTGAATAACTTCTGGTGTGAAGGCAGGGGAAAGGCTGGGTGACTGCTGGATTTCATTTCAATCCTCCAATTCCATCAGTTTCAGGTTTCTCCTTGGCCAAATAGCATTTCACATTTCCCAATCTGAATTGTTTCAGAATTGGCTTTTATTTCCTTTCTTTATAAAGCAACAATGAAATATTTACTACCCTCTTGACAGAAGCAGTATAGCTCATATCTTTATTTTACAAAATGATAAAAGAAAATTGTTCTTTGGGTGGAGACTGGTAGAGACGTACCTAGCTGACTTTTAAGGAACATTGTATCTTCTTGTGTTCTTGACCTTTAGGTACAATGAAATCATTTTAAAATGTCTTTCATTTTTAGCCAGTCAAAACGGCAGAATAGCACATAGTTATATGTCAAACACAATTGAAAAATAAAAAAATACTTGAAAAATAAATAAAAATAAAATAAAATATCTCTTTAAAAATTATTTTACATTGTTTAAGGTATAGTTGAGAATGAAATGAATGACATAGAAGTTTTGTAAAAAAAATGTTTAAAACAATCTAAATGTTTACCATTTAGGGAAATGGTTAAATGAATTACTGTTTACCCATTTGATGGAACACCTTGCAATTTAAAGTCTGGTAGGTTTATATGTATATAAAGTTACTGAGTATGATCTCATTTTAGTTAAAAATTAAATATATGTTTATGTATATTTGAGTGTATGTTTAGAACCCCCCAAATGTCTCAAAGAATATTCACTGTAGTGAATAATATGGTAGCCTTCCAAGCATCCATTCCAACCATACTCCATTGTGTAGTTGCTATATACTTGGTTTGAGTACAATTGACCCCATGATCATCTCCAGAGGTTGACCCTATTCATAGAGCCAAGTAAAATAATTCCATCCTTTCTGTCACAGAGATTGGTTCAGGAATGGGAACCTACCCAATCAATACTTGGCTTTCCCAGGCTTCATTAATGGGTTTATAAATAGGCACACGGCCAACTTTGGTCCAATCAGAATGAAGCCGAGGACATTTACATTGGTTGTTGAGTTTCTCTTTCTCCCCTCTCTTCCTTTCCTTTCCTTCCTTACTCCCCTCTCTGATGAAGCATGTGGCCCTGTTGGCAGTAGCTTGCAATCATGAGGTGAGTCAGACTTAGGATGAAGCTGATATCTTGGAAAGCAAAACAAAGAGAAAGAAAGTAACTGAGTCTTTATGACACAGCTAAATGACTGAATTAAACCCTAAAGCCTGCCCTACCTCTGGACTTTCAGAGTCTCTTTGTTTTCTGTTTCAGATGTTCAAAATGAAATGGAGGATGTGGCAGTGTTCGTAGTAGTGAAATGTTGGAAACAACATAAATCAGGGATCCCCAATCCCTGTTCCACGGGCAGGTACTGGTCTGTGGCCTTTTAGGAACTGGGCTGCACAGCAGGAGGTGGGCGCCAGGCAACCAAGTGAAGCTTCATCTGTATTTGCAGCTGCTCCCCAGTGCTAGCATCACCGCCTCGGCTCCACCTCAGATCATTGGATATTAGAGTCTCATGGGAGCACTGGTTCCAGCTGTCAAAAATGGGGAACCATTGACCTAAATGTTTATTCCTTTGTAATGTATTTAATCAATTATGAGAGCCGATACATTATCTTATTGTTTTATTTATCTTGAGTAGAATTTTCTCTTGCTTCTTATATAGTCTTCACTCATAGTGCACTAAAATGTTATAATTGTTTAACCTTGGGAATGGAGTGTTTTTATGCGCGTGTATGAGGTAAGAGAGTTGATGGGGTATATTCTTTGACTTTCTACATTTTGCACTTCTGTTTAGTTTTAGCTTTTTACAATGAGCATATGCTACTTTAATAATTAAAAACTTTAGTTTTTAATTATATAAAATATATAAATATATAAACTTTTCACAAAATAGTTTGTATATAAGCAGTGTTGGAACTCTTTCAGCCTACCCTTGAGTGGGGGTGTTAGTGACTGGAAGGGTACAATGGAAAAGCTTTAGGGGGACTAATAATACTCTGTTTATTGAGTGGTTCCATGTATGTGTTTACTTTGTGAAAATTGATTTAACTTTAACCTTAAGATTTGTGTATTGTTCTACATGTATGTTAAACCTCAATAAAAGGTTTACAGAAAAACAATGCAGGCTTTTGGGATGAGGAACTGTCAGGTTTAAAACCATGTAATCCCAATAACATCTTCCATTGAAAGCTAGATGGGAGAGGTTGTCTGCTAACTTTAAGAGGCTGGTACAAATTATACATTTTTTTTTTCCTGAAAGTCCTCCAATTTTAGCAGCTTAAAAGCTTGAACATGGTTTTCTCTTTCTTGTCCTACTGATGGAGGGGTTAGGAGGGAGGTGCCATTTCTGGGAACTGCTTCAATGGCTGGATGTGAGATCTTTCACAAACAATTTGGTCAACTCAATTATCTAAGCCTTGATATGGGAGCAGCTAAGAGTTTATACATTTATTCCAGCAACAATTTTTTTTTTAACTCTCTGCATACATTGTGGTAAATGCCTGAAGCACTAGAATGAATAAACTATGTTCTTGCCTTGAAAAATATCCCATCAGTTGGTATGTATATAAAATTAGAGAGATGAAGTGTTATTTGGGCTATAACAGAAGTATGTATAGCGTATAAAGAGTGGGAGAGAAAATGCGGGAAAGATTGGAACCCCTTTGCAGTGAGTGTATCAGGAAAGACTTGTAGAGAATGGAACTCTTGAAAGAGTGGAATGTGTTGTAGTGTGCCTGTGTTTGGCTGGGAAGACGCTTCCAGAAAGAGAGAATAGCGAGGGTAAAAGCACAGAGGTATGAAGGAATTATTCAGGCAAGTATGGGGGAACCAAAGAAATTTTGACCTGCTAGAGACATAGGGGCCAGAGGGATGGAGAGGATCAGTACAGTTGGAGAGTAAGGTGGCAGGACGTAGATTAAGATGGCTTTCTCTATTAACCTAGAAGATAAAGGGCTTTATTCTATAAACAGTAGCAAACAGAGGAGCAGCATGGTTAGAATGATTTCTTGGAAAAACCACTGTAACAGAGTGTGGAGGATGCTGGGGGAAATGGAATAGAGTAAGACAGACTGAATAGGAGACTACTGTAATAATATAGGTGAGAGATGGCAGGAGGGTATGAGTATAACAATAGCAGCATAAATGAAAAGGTGAGTGTTATAAGCGATGTTAAGGTGGAATCAGCAGAGCTTAGTCTCCTGCTGCTTGTCAGGGATGAGGAAGAGTAAAGTTGAGAGGAGGTACTTCTCAGATTTGGGCTCAAGATGACTGTAAATTGTGCTTAAATTTACCAATGAAGGGAAACTGAAGATGTACAGGTTTGGGCAGAAAGATAATGAGGTTCTGCTTTTGGACACATTGAATTTGGGGGGCTTACTCAGTTGGAAATGTTTAGGGACAGTTGATTCATGGGCCTGGGGCTCTGGAGCGTCAGAGGGGGTAGCAAGATAATCAGGGGTGAGTAGATGCCATAACCTTTTTTTTTTTTTTTACATGAGCAGAAGAAAATGAAAGTTTTTTTGACCTCATTTAACTCCCTTTCCCTATATCAGATTCAGCTAACTTTGTACTTTGTTCTTTTTAATGCCCTACTCTTTCATCTTTGAGATTCCATTGAGCGGAGTGAGATGACTCGTTAGTCCTGCCCATGCAGTCTCCCCTAGCAACCTCTGGCTGACTTTAGTGCAAACTGCTTTAGCCAAGGAAGACCTGTCTATCATATATATATGGTTATTATGGATAGAATTTTTATAAACTTACTGTAAAATAAAACGCAGATGCTGAAAACCACACTATCAAATGTGTGGCTCAAAAAATCATTGTAAAGCAAGTGCCATCCAAGTCCAGAACTAGAACTTTCTCAACTGTCCCACAAGCCCCTTCAACGTGCCCCATCCTGATCCCAATCCCCCTCTTCCCCAAAGGTAACATTATTTGGAGAGAACTGTGGATCGGTACATTTATACAAAGTTTTAGCTAATTTCACCACAGAGTCTTCATGCCCACCATTGCCCGTTCCTGGGAAGCCCTCCTACCCTTGCAAATCACTGTCGTCCTCTAGTGACCCTTTTCTATGCGTTGAATGCCCACTGTGTGCGTTGACCACTGAGGAATCCAAGAGTGATATGTCGTAGAACCTGCTCTCTCTCTGTACTGCATTACTAGTTACTTATATTTTGTTTCATTTTCCTCTTTTGCTAATTTTGTCCCCACATCCCCCACTTCCTGACTATACTGTAGTTTCTTTCAAAGTAGAAAGAAAGCCTACTGCTTCTGCATTCCAGACCCTTCCACTCACAGGGTGGTGCCTACACCAGCAGCACTGGCATCACTTGGAAGCTTGTTAGAAATGCTTGTTAGAAAACTCGGCCCAACCCCAGGCCTACTGAACTGAAACCTGCATTTTACCAAGATCCCCAGGTGGTTCTTATGTACATTCAAGTTGAGAAGCATGGTCCTCAAGCAGTCCTTTCTTGTGCTTGGCTGCACATTGAAACAGATGGGGAACAAGGATGGGCCTTTCAGACACACCCCTGGCCATCATGGCTGCCAGTCACTAAAAGCAGGCCATCACAGTCTTGGTAGTGGTCTCCATCATGGTCCTGGCTGTTCTCACCATTTCATGTGTGGGGATACGCTACTGCCAGGTCTGGAACACTGAATGGTGCTGGGCCCTTGTTTGCCAGCACAAGAAGCCTAGTGGCCCCCTGAAGGGAAGGAGTTCTTGCTGCTGCTCAGAAACAGTGGTCTGAAGAGTCCAGAGGAGGAGTTGGGCCAGGAAGATGGTGGTAACCTGATGAAGAAAGGTCTTCTTCAGGACCACACAATGAGGGCTGCCCGGGACGTGCCAGTGGACCTTTCCTGCTGTGCTTGAAATCACCTGTGCAGCCTGAAGCAGTTGGCAAGTGGGTTGATTTGGGCATCAGGATTTTAAAAGGCATTCCAGTAGGGTGACCAACTGTCTCAACTTTCTTAGGACTGAGGGGGTTACCTAGGACTCGGAACTTTCTGTGCGAAAGTGAAAAATATCCGTGGCAAGCCAGGACAAGATGATCACCTCAGCCCCGGTGACTGTAATGGACATTGCTCAAGAGAGCACATGGCAGAGGTGAGTGGTACAGAACTCTGCTACCTGTGCAGAGTGTAAGTCCCTTACAGGCAGAGCTGGTATCGAACAATGATTTTGTCTGTCTTAATATTACAATATTTTGCACACAAAACCTCTCAATAATCTTATTACTAGTATGGTGTTTCTCCAAATGTTCCCTAGATATGGCCTCGTTTATAATTTTTTTTAGGCGAGGCAACCCTTGGTTGACCTCACAGATTGCAAGGACCTTGTCAGCTTACAATCTCTTATTTTTTATTTTTTTATTTTTTATGCCTACAGCACCTAGTCTTCCTAGGTGGTCTCCTGTCCAAGTACTAACCAGGCCCAACCCTGCTTAGCTTCTGAGATCAGATGGCATCACTCTTGTTCAGGGTAGCATGGGCGTAGACATTTATAATTTTTTTAAATTTTATTTTAAATAATTTTTTTTATAGGAAAGGTGGTTTATATTTTAACACTCACACCTGCAGGCATGCTTACATATGCACACTTCCCACTTTCCAAGAAAATATCTTAGACCCCTTCCTATAAATGCTGTTCTGGGTTGACTTTGGCAGCCCATCTAGACACTCTATCACAGGACACCTCCTCACCCAGCCACAGGCCCAGGGTTCATGCCTACGAGGGCACACTAGCTCTAAGTATCACGTATGTTTCTTCACGACATGTACAAGATGATGCCATGATTATATTTGGTGTTCCAAAGCCCACACACATAACAAAGACAAATATACTTTAGTGTGAAATCTGATGTAGGGAAATCAGTTGTGGAAACTATGCTCTTGATCATGTTCAGATTCTTCCATAACGGCCATGCAGTGTGGCGGTTCAGAGCAAGGCCCCAGGAGCTCCACTCCTGCTTTCATTAGCAATGTGACTGAACCTGAGCTTCAGCTCTCTCGTCTCTGAGTTGAGGATACTGATACTACCTGCTTCATAGAGTTGCGAGGACTGAGTGGTCTCTCACAGCAGTATCCTTCAAACTCACGACCTTTATCAAGCAGCTCCACCAGGTAACTGACTTTTATTCCAGCTGAGGCTCTTACTGCCTATTTTGTTTCCTTTGGCTTCTTGGCCTTTCTTCTCTTTCCTGTATATATATTCCTAGGATTAGGGATCTGGAGGCATTTACTGACAATGTGGAAAGGAATAAATAAGAATAGGAAAAGACACTGCTCAACTTCTTATCATCTTTCAATAGACTATATGCCCATGTGTTCTTACCCAAATATGACTTTCTAAAATGTTCTGGTGGAAGATTTAAGAATTTGAGTTTTCACAAAATTCACAAAACTTCTTAAATATACTAAAAATTAATTCCAGAAAAAGCCAGTGGAATAGGTTTAAATTTACACATATCAGTTGCATTCTTGTCATAGTCTATCTTTCTCACCGTCGTTCATGCACATTGCAATCCTGGCGACTGTATTAGAATTTCCAAGTACTTTGTCTTTCTGTGGTCTCTCTCCTGCAGTGGGCATTCAAAGGTCAAGGTTAGGATGTCTACAGCCCAGATGTCAGCCTTCCTATCTCTCCCCATCTTTATTTTACTTTTCCTTTTTTAAAAATAAAGTAGACAATTTTAGATTTGTAGAAAAATTGGGAAGATAATAGAGAGTTCCCATATATGCTGCATCCAGTTTTCCTATTATTGACATCTTTAGTATAGTACATTGCTACATTTAATGAGCTATAATTGACACAATTAACTAAAGTCCATGAGTTACTCAGATGTCCTTAATTTTTACCTAATGCCCTTTTCTGTCCCAAGATCCCATCCAGGATACATACACTCCATTTAGTTGTCATGTCTCCTTAGGCTCCTGCTGGCTGTGACTAAGGTTCCCTTTTTATAACAATTATTTTGTATTTGCCTGTTGTGATCATGAAATGGAATTCACAGATTGTACCTACATGTACAGTTTAAGCATCAACATAATGACCTAATTATAATGTAAAAAATATTTAACATGTATTTGCTTTATAAATGCCCAGTCAGAACTGCATCAGATGTCATAAAAGAAGTACAGTTGACCCTTGAACACAGATTTGAACTATGGATCCACTTACACACATTCAGAATTTTCCAATAAATACTGCAAATGTTTTCCTTATGATTTTCTTAATATTTTCTCTAATTTTATTGTAAGAATACAATTATAATGCATATAACATACAAAATATGTGTTAACTGACTGCTTATGTTATCAGTAAGTCAACAGTAGGCTATTAATAGTTAAGATTTTGGAAAGTCAAAATTTTTATGTGGATTTTTGAAAGTGCAGGGGGTCATTCAAAGGTTATCTATAGTCACATATTTGTACCTACTAATAATTTAAGAGCAGTAAGACAAGACTCTGGAATATTATTGTCATTTCTTTATTTTTGACATTTTGAAATTAAAGCTTGTGAAGAATAATATAAACTGAGCCACTTTAACATGGAGTCTGAGCTGCCATCCCAGAGAAACTTCTTATTCCTTTTAACAACATTTAGAATGTTAGAATTGGGCAAAATAACCTTTGGACTAGGCCTAAAGCAGCATTGTATTCCACACAACTGTTTGTTGTAACTACCTGACTGAAAATTAAAGGTATTCTTGGGAATTAGCATCATTATGTTACCTTATCTACAGCCATAGAAATTCCTTCCCTCTATTCACATAATTGCTTCCCTTCTCTTTCTCATAAATACTCTTTGCCTTCACCTAATCTGAACACTATTTGGGTTTCTGCCTGAATCAGTGCTTCCACATAGCTATTCTTTTGGGTCTCAAATGCTTGTTGCCTCTCACTTGACCTTTTATTTTTAGGTACAAGGTAAATAAAATGTAAACATGAAATTACTAGGCTCATTGCAGTTATGTATTTGACAGGTGCAGATGTGTTGACTGCTGATTCAGATGCCATGAGTGGAACTGGCTTCAGTGTCCTGATTTCCCAAAATGGTGAACAAAGCACAGTACAGTCATGTGCCACTTAACGACAGAGATACATTCTAAGAAACGTAGCATTAGGTGATTTCATTACACAAACCTACGTAGTAAAGCCTACTGTAGACCTAGGCTAGATAGTATAGCCTATTGCTCTTATGGATAAAAAAAAAAAAAAAAAAAAGGTTATACAGAAATTGACCTCTCACGGTGATCTGATCTAAATTCCTAACTGGGCAGGTCATGGTGGGTAGTCACACCCCAGGTATATAATGTTTTTTAGTAAAAGATTTATCTTTGCCTAAGCAAGCCCAGTCCACTGTTTTTGTTCATCTATGTTATCACACCTTTGAAATAACCACCCTTAAGAGAGCACATAATCTTGTTAACTATCCTGTAATCCAGTCCTTGCCTTCATGTAATCTTATTTTCCCTTTTTAATCTTAAATGCATGAAAGAAACTGCAAAACTTTCATTCTCAGGAGCATCTGAGATCCTGCTTCCCAATTGTCATTTTGGTTCAAAATCTTATAAAACTTCTTTACAGATTTGAACATTCTTAAATTATTCTGTAGAGGAGTAAAAATAATTTTCTCTCTACCCTTCTGAGTTCTTAGCTGAGACATCCCTGTAATAAAAGACAGATTAACAGGAGAAGAACAAAAGTTTTATAACGTGTGTAACTCCTATATACATGGAAGAGACCAGGGAAAACTGAATAGACAAAATGGCTGAAGTCATCACCTTATATATCATCTTCAGCAGAAGAGATGTTGGGGAGACAGTTATGGGAGGTTACCAGGAAAAGCACAGTGAACAAGGGTAAGATTGTCATGCAGATTTAAGTCCTTGTCTTTTGCTTGGATAAGAGTTTCTAAAGATAAGGACATATCCCTCTTTCAGGTACTAGGGAGACAGGCACTCTTATAAATGGAGATTTACCTTACAAATGTAAATGTCTTTTACAAAGGGTAACTTTTACTTGGTTTATGGGGCTTCTCTTTCTCTGCTATTTCTTAAAATTAACCAGCCTAAAATAATCCTTATGCCAAGTAGACATATTTTGGGGTGACATTCGGTTCCCCTACAGCTCCTAGCCTATAAACCTATACAGCATGTCACTGTACTGAATACTGTAGGCAGCCATAACAATGGTAAATATTTGTGTAATGCATTATGAGGGCTGAGATAGCTATGATGTCACTAGGTGATAGGAATTTTTCAGCCCCCTTATAATCTAATGAGACCACTGGCATAAATGCTGTCTGTCATTAAGTGAAACATCATTATGAGGCACATGATTATGGTTGCATTTATAGAAAGTCCAGTGAAGAACTGAATGAAGAAATAAAATGGAGTCACTATAGTCAAGTTGCTAAATTACTATAATTAAGTAGGTTGGGAAAAGAGAAACTGATTCTATTCTTGTTATAACTATCCTGGGAACTTAAACTTTTGAACTTTCTAGTCCTGTGTCAATGCATATGTGTGTGTGTGTGTGTGTGTGTGTGTGTGTGTGTGTGTGTATGTATATATATGTATGTGTATGTGTGTATTGTTTTATGTCAACAACTGGCCATACAGTAGACCTCCATGTAACCCTCTGATTACCCCCTGAAGAAATCATATATCCAGACCATCTGAGGTGACCAGACTTCCTGGAGCCCATTTTCCAGATAACCTAGCATCCATCATTCTGATTGCCTGACATTCTGGTAAAGCCTCCAGACTATGTGTTTGACACCAGTGTGTATTCAAATGATGCAAAAATATTTTAGGTTTTTATGTAAAAAAGAGTTAAAGTTCTAAAGTAATTAGAAACATATTTTAACTGCCCTAAAATAAATGTCCAGGCTGACACGTGAAAGCCATGTGTGACACAATCATTTTGCTGCAAAGTTGTGTGCATGAGGAGACATCTTGCATCCCTGACCACACTCCACCCCTACTAAATGCCAGTGGCACCCTCCTCCCATCATTGGGACAACCAATTAAAGTACCTGTAAATTTCCAAAACACCCCCTAGGGGGTAGTATCGCTATAGGCAGTGGTGCTAGATAGAGCTTAACAGGAGACTTGCCTTGATTTCTTCCTTTGTAAAACGAGGATGGTTGTAGCGGAGAGAGACGATGTATATAAAACAGTAAGATGTCTGGCACATGTTATGTCCTCCAAGAATGCAAGCTAATATTATCTCCTAGTCAATCAGCAGAGACTTTGGGGGAACACTGTGTCCTTGGCATCCAAAGATGGGGATCAGGCAAGCGCCACAGTCTCTGCCTTACACATGAAACAGGCTGTGAATTATTAAACATTTACAGTTCACAAAAAGGAGCACCCAGGGAGAGCTGGAGTCAGAGAAATCTTTCTGGAGGAGATGAGAATGGCTTATTGAACCAAGGTAGCTGGAACTTGAAGGAAAATATATTTATCCCATGAATAATAAATAACTCCTAGATCTTCTTAAAGTGTGGTCTTCAGACTAGCAGAGTCAGCGGCACCTGGAGGTTTATTAGAAATCTCAGCCTCTAACCCAGATCTACCGAGTTAGAGTCTGCATTTTAACAAGAATCCTGGGTGTTCATCTGCATATCAGGTCTGGATGCACTGGAGAGGGAGAACTAATTGAGAAACTAGAGGAAAGAGCAATGATCCTTGCTTCTTTGAGAGAGTACACAGACCTGTGAGAGAGAGAGAGGGAGGGAGGGAGGGAGGGAGAGAGAGGGAGAGAGGGAGAGAGGGAGAGAGGGAGAGAGGGAGAGAGGGAGAGAGGGAGAGAGAGAGAGAGAGAGAGAGAGAGAGAGAGAGAGAGAGAGAGAGAGAGAGAGAGAGAGATTGATTGATTCAAATGAAGATTCCTATCCAGACCCCATATCTACTTAATTAGAATTTCAAAGAGCAAGAGAAGTCAGTATTTAAATAAACAAAAGCTTCCCAGGAGATTTTAGAAAGGGGAGGGAGCTTAAAATATTGGTGCCCAGGTCATAAACCAGACCAATTTAATCACCTTAGATATGGAAGAGCCCTGGGTATTTTTGTTCTTAAACTCCTCAGGTGATTCTAATGTTTGAGAGCCGTTAATGGAGGGATCAAATGGAAAAAGCTGGAGCAAAGTCCGTGTATGGGAGAACAAGGAGGTGTGTGTGTCTGCAAATATCTGAAGGTTTGTGTACCTCGGGACAGAACAAAGACTAAGTAGGATTTTTCATTTTTTTTAATCGAAGTAAAAATCATAGCATTTTTATTTTCTTTCTTCCTCCTTCCCACCCTCTTATCAAGAAAGGGCCTTTGAAATGACCTAGTACAACTCTTTCAGTTTATAGTTAAATTAATGGTCAAAAATGTAAAGTGAGTTGGCCAAGGTCAACTGAGCTCTTCTCATTCCAACTGAACACCACATAAAATTAGTCTCACTTCCCATTTCTGGTGATGTTTCCACTGCACCACAAAGGCATTTAAATCGCGGATAAAGAAGAGAATGAAAAATAAAAATGGTTATTCTACAAAAACAGGGGGTATTCCCCCACAGTAGGAAGGCTTAAAATGGGGGAATTGGCATTTTAGAGCTCCTTAAAGACGGAATCTAAAATTTAAGTTTCCATTTAAAAATGAAATCTAGATTCTATAGTTTAGATGTTGATACCATTAAATTCGAGCTGAATCTGGTAAATGGTTGGTCTGCCTCTGAACCTCTCCCGGCTGCTAGAGAGCGGTGTGGGCTCGGGCGTGGACTAGGTCACCGCCTCGCTGCCGAGACCAGGTGAACCGCGTAAGGCTGAGCGCGGTCAGAGGTGGGGGACAGTCGGCCGCGCCAGGACAGCCAGGGGAGGCTTCCATCCGAGTCCTGAAGAACCAGCGAGACTTGAATACTCAGAGGGGAAATAGCGAGCTGGTGGGGGACTGGCTGGGACAAAGGCCCAGGGATAGTCGCAGTGGGGGAGACTTGGGGTCCAAACATCTTTCAGAGCGCCCACTGGTTCCAAGGCTACCCGGTCCCCTTAAGTTGGTGCTGGATAAAAAACTGGGAGGTCAATGAAAGCTCCTAGAAGCAGCCCCGGGACGGATGGGCTTCGGGGCAGGTGAACCTCGTTTTTCCGGGATGCGCGGTGAGGACGGCAGCACAGGCGGAGACTGCACAGGCTTCTGAAGCCTGTGCAGCTCCAGAGGAGAAAGATGCCAAACTAGGGCGCTATCCGCTCTCCTGCCCGAGCGCGGCCGCTGGCTTCCCGGAGGGCAGAGGAAATCCGGCCCAAGGGGGTTTCCCTCTGTGCACCCTCGCGCAGCGTGGGTGGGGCAGGTCTCCCGTTACACCCTCGGCAGGCCCTGTCCGTGCCGCCCCGCGCCCCGAAGAGCTCCCCGGAACCACCTGGCGTCAGACCCTGCCGGATCCCTCCGTCCACGCTGATTTCGGTGCGCGGGCTGCGGCGCTGGGGCCTCGGGGCGGATCCCCGCCGCCCGCACCTGCTCCTGGGGGCGGAGCGCCGCGTCGACTAGGAGGCCCCAGCCTGTGCCACCCGCCGCACGAGGCGCGCGGCTCCACGACACCCCCGCCCACCCCGCCTCGCTGCGGCCGGCTCACCTCCACTCCCCTCCCCTGCTCTGCGCTGTCCGTCCGTCCGTCATCCCGCTCCGAGCCGCGGCGCCTCGCACTTCTGACTCGAGTCGCCGCTGGGATCCGCCGCCCCGCGCCATGGAGCCGGCCGCGGGCAGCGAACGCCGCAGTCCTTCGGGTCCTGCCGTCCCGCCGTCGCCCCGGGGCCACGCTCCCTTGGCCGCCGCCGCCGCCTCGGGTCCGCTGGGCTCCCCAGCGCGGGAGCCACCGCAGCCCGAGGAGGGGCAACAGCTGCGGATCAGCCAGAGCAGCCAGTTCAGCGACGGGCTGGAGGATCGAGGTGAGCGCGCGCCGCCGGGCGCTTTCCCGGGCCGGGTCGGCGCGGTCGGGAGCCGCCTCTACCCGCTCCGGGTGGGCGGGCGCGAGGCGCTGGGGGACGCGGAGCTGGGGCTTCCCAGCCGGGGCGCGGAGATCCGAGAGCGGCCAGCGCCGCTTCGGCGGCCACTCCTTCCCCGGAATCCGAGAGCCGGCTGCCTCCCGGGGAAGCGCGTAGGGGCTCGCGCCTTCCTCTCTGGCGTCCACTGGAAAAGTTTCCTGGAGGCGGTTTTTGCCTTCGAGGGCGAGCGCTCCCCGGGGACTGTGGGCGCCGCTCAGCTCGAAGGGACCCGAATTCGTTGGTTCCTCTTTCCCGCGCCCCCTCCGATCTCCACCGGCTCCCCGGAGAACGTCCCTCTGTGGGTTTAGTCTCCGGGGGTCCCCTGGTGGCCGCCGGGCTGCCCCCGACTCATTTAGAGGGCACCTAGTTTCCCGTGGGTCACTCCCTGCTGTCTGGTGATGCGGACAGAGGATTGGTACACTTGGGTTTGGACCACCAACATCATCTGGATGGATGCCACTGAAACCTGGTGGTACCCGAAGCGCACGTCCCCACCCCCTGAAAATCGTTTCCAAGACACTGGCCTGGAACCTCGCAAACCTCTCTTTCCTGGGAGGCCAAACCCTACCTTCCTACCGACAATCGATGTCCGCCTTGAGTTGCCCTCATGAAACGAGAGAGAGACTCCCCTGTTCATTCCCGT
Organism: Eidolon dupreanum; assembly: GCA_028627145.1. Taxonomy (NCBI): domain Eukaryota; kingdom Metazoa; phylum Chordata; class Mammalia; order Chiroptera; family Pteropodidae; genus Eidolon; species Eidolon dupreanum. The sequence continues at coordinate 95,730,811 of CM053503.1, read as the reverse complement.
GTCTCTCCTCTCCTCCTACATCCCTCTTTCCTCCCTTCCTCGGTTCCTTTCGGCTCGGAGCCCTGTTCTTGGCCACGTCTATACCTTTTCTGCTTCTTGCTGAATCCAAATCGGGCCCTTCGGAAAGACTCTGGTTTTGTTAAAACCAGTTAGTGGCCGAAGCGGGATTCTTGCAGCCAGGCCCTTCAGGGGGAGCCGGCTCGTCGCCATCTCCACCCCCTTTTCTTGGAAGACTTATTTTTTGTTGGCTGTGGCGGATATTTTTATTTTAGTCTTAACAGGTTTCTGTCCTATTCTGAGTATCTCCTGTACATTTTTATTCCGGTTTAGTGTGCGGATGCACGATCTCTTTCCTCTTAAAAATTTAAACTGTAGCCTGTGAAATAGAATGACATGGAAACAGCAATTCCCTGAGAATCGGCAGGGAGCTCGGCGAGAACTGGAGCCGCTCCAGTTGCAACGAGTTCCGCACCTATGTTGCAGTTTCTCCTCCTATTCTCACATAGCTGGCTATCATTTTAGAGCTGATGATTGGTGGCATCACAAGCACCCAAGACCTGTCAGTTTTATGATAGGTGGTGTTAATTACCTTTCTCTCTGCAACTAATATTGTAGCATTTACAAATTTGGTGTTGAAAGACAAAACTCTGGGTTGAGCTTATTTTGTAGCATTGCAGGTCATCTCTAAAAGCTGGCCTATTTCCCTCCACCCCACAAAATGATAGGAGGGAAAAATGGTGCTAGAGTGAGATAGTATTTAGCATTTTGTAGTTCCTGCTCAAGTGTAAAAAGCCCAACTGAATTCATTCATAAGGTTATTTTTCACTACTTTACTGAATTTCATTTTCCATTATATTATAGCATGAAAGCATTCACTGTTCACAAACTGTTACTGTGTGAAAACATTGCATACCACACACAGCCTCTCTGTTAGGATGAACCCTGTCCCCCAAAGAATCAGTGCCAGGTGTCATTGAGAGCTGAAAGTCAGTGTGACATTTTTTTGTTTGACTTATTCCTGATAGCAAAGAGTTAATGATGAATGAGTCATCTTTATTAAATAAATCAGAAGGTTACTTGGGAGGTTTATTATATTTTGTGTTTGTGTCATTTTTTCTTATGGGGCTGCATCTTTCCCCTGTTGATTTTTGTATCCTCTGGGAATGATTTGATTGCTGCTACCTTCTTCCTGATGGTGAGAGGACTGGGGCAGAAAGAAGCCTCAGCAGTTACCTGCAGTGCATTTCTTCATCATGCCTGGCTTGCTTGCTTCTAGGCCTAAATACCTATAGGGTGTGTGGGAGGTGGGTACTCTGGATGTGTACTGATATTTGGCTTTCTCTCTTGTCCTAGCTTCTTAGCTTCAACATTTCCCGCCACCTTCCCATGTAATGAATATTTCTCTTCCATCAGAGAATCAAAGCCTGACTCTTTAGGACAAAGCAATGGGAGCTAATTCATGCCAGCGTGAAAATGATTGATGGCCTTAACCTCCCCACATATATTTGCATCCTCCCTCCCTCAAATAATATGACATCAGTCCTTCATTAATACAGCCCTTAAGATTACTATTACCTGGCCCAAATTAAAAAAATGTGAAACCTGAATGACAGTAGAAATTTGAATGTGGGGACCAACTGTGGGTAGGATGGACCTAGCCATGTGTGTAGATTTGAGGCCTGCCTTAGCTTCTCTAAGTTCTGGTGCCTTCTACCTCTGAAGCACAGCTTCCTGAAAACTTTAGAAATTCTCACCATATCTCTGTGGCTTCCAGGTGTGCATGCAGCCAACATGGGAACAGAGGTAGAGGCATCTCTTTTTTTGAGCTGAGTCTTCATAGGTAATCATATTCCACTTCCTTTTGCTGAGAGGAAAGTTTTCCATTCTTGGTAATGGCTCTATTTTTAGAAAGGAAAAGTAGGAAATAAAGGTTGATTCGAAATAGGAAAGTTTCTCCTTTCTTCGACAGTCTTCCCATTGCATTTATTCTAATTTTTTAATTTAAAGAATCTCATGGGGGAGGCATGATCTTGGGAAGAACCACCAGTCCTGTTGAGAGGACCCAGGTGCCACCTTAGCAGGGCAGTCCAGCCCATGTGGGCTGTCATTTTACACACTTCCATGGTCGTGCCGGCCCACTGAGGGATGAGGCATGTAGATTGGTCTGTATGGTCCAGTCATAGTGCTGGAAACAGCTGACTTTGGAAGGAAAAATGCCATGTGGCAGAAAAGAAAATGTAGATCATTGTGTTTCTATTAGAAAATTAAATCTACTTCTGAAAAGAACCTTGTTTTTACCCGCAGTGGATAAACCTCTTGAGATCGTTGCTGTCAAAATACTCAGCAAATGAACTGCTTATTTGAGTCATTACTTAAATGTTACAGCTTCACTTCTAGAAATCAATTGGCCAATATGAAAGGAAGATTTTTATATCGTTTGGAAAAAGGGAAATGAATTATCGGTAGTGTGTGAGACCTGTTCATTCTTGGTTGTAGCTTAACTGAACATAAAGGTGATTGTAGTTGAAAATTAGAATAGGGTGTTTTTTGGCAGCTAGGGAAGATGTAGACAAAGGGACAAAAAGAAGTAGACAAAGGGATTAAATTTGAAATGCCTTGTACCTAGTGCAGAATTTGACAAGAGAGGTTTCTCTATTTTCCATCCAAGTGCATTTATTAAGGAAGGTTTGGAGAGGTTTTTTACCATGAGGTGTTGGAGATGGTGTTTATACTTACCTTTAGCAATCTCATCTACCTTTTGATCCATGCAAGTGTACAGGTTTCAATTGTTTAAAAATTTCTGAGGTATAAAATGGGCTTACTAACCAGCCTTCTCGATATTTCCTTTTGCTTTGTTCAGGACTTGTTTTGTGTGCTTGAATCTGGGTGGTAAAGGGACTAAGTTTTTTTTTTTTTTTTTTTTAGGCGAGGCAACTCTTGGTTGACTTCACAGATTGCGAGGACTTTGTCAGCTTACAATCCCTTATTTTTTATTTTTTATGGCTATAAGCGCCTGGTCTTCCTAGGTAGTCTTCCATCCAAGTACTAACCAGGCCTAACCCTGTTTTGCTTCCGAGATCAGACGGTATTGGGCTTGTTCAGGGTAGCATGGCCATAGACAAAGGGGCTAAGTTTTAACAGGGTCCTTGTTATAATTTTTGGCACCAGAGGCTTAGTGTGGTGCCCAGTCAGTCTAATGGGATGTTGCCTTTTCCTCAAGGCATAGGTGTGATATGTTGCACACTGTGCAGTTTTTTAAAAGTGGCCCCTTAGCTTTGACTGCCGATTTCTTCATTGTTGGGAACTGTTGTGATGAGGCTGCTCCACCTGTGAAAGGTATATGATGGGTTGTTTAGCCAGAGATGTTGTCATAAGCTTTTGTTTTGTAGACTGCTTGGCTGAGGATTTGGTTCGTTGTGAAACAAAGAGATGCTGTATATGATCTATTTTCAAAGGAGAAGAAAAAATATAAATTGGATTCTACTGAAGATATTTCAGTCTTTGACCCAAGGCAGTTGAAGCTCGGGTATTGTTTTGGAGTCATGAATTTCTGTTGTTGTCAAGGGCTCTCAATGTTGAAAGCATGGGAGACAAAAATCAAACTTTTTATACACATAGCCTATCTGGAAAGCTGCCTCTAGTTTTAGCAGACTTATCTCACTTTAATATTCTGAAAAAATTTTTTTACATACACCTGGTACAAAGGGATAGATAAATACAGAACAGCAAAAGGAGAGAAGAAAATGTGGCCTATAATTTAGGTCACTTGGCTGTTGGTGGTGGTGGTGGTTAAAGAGAAATGGTCCTTTTGTTAATTGTCAATGAGGGAGCAATGAGGGCATTTATATTCCACGACTCATTGCTTTGGGCAAAACCCAGCCTACCAGTTGGGACTGAGCAGGTAGATCAATACAAATCAATGCCCACAGTTAAGGAGCCTGAATGGTCAACTAAATCCGGGCTATTGGTGCTGTTCTCCTAAAGAAAGGGCCCTGTTAGAAGGAGCAGCACCATACCTGTGTGAGCCAAGTGAATTAACATAGGGATAGGGATGACTGCGGTCATACAGCAGGTCAGAGACGGATGGGGTCTGCAGGGTCCTTATAAAGAAGACAACTGCTGTCACCCTGAAGCAACTCATGCCAGAGCCTCTGATCTTTCAAGAGATGCCAGAAAGCCTGATTTCCATGTGAACTCTCCTAATCATTAAAACACATCTTGGCCCACGGGCTGCCAGTTTGCAATCCTTGGATAAGAAAGTATAGCTCTGGTTGTGGGTTTCTTAATAAGGAAACATCTAACTTCCTTTTCTCCTTGTTTTTGTCAGGCTTACTGGAAAGCAGCACTCGTCTAAAACCTCACGAAGCCCAGAACTACAGAAAGAAGGCGTTGTGGGTCTCCTGGTTCTCCATTATTGTGACATTGGCCTTAGCGGTAGCTGCTTTTAGTGAGTATCCAGAATCTTGCAGATTGATATGTGCTGGGGTAGCCTGTTTTATTCTGACTGCTGTGGGGTGTGCTTTTGCTTTTAGTTGACTATTATTGACGAATAAATTTTTTTATGTGATTGGATAGTCAGGGTACTTATAAATTAGTAAAATGGCTTCTTTCCTCTGTGGAGGGAAGAGGTGGTTAAGAAGAAGAAACAGAGTGATACAAGGAGCCTTGGTTCTCATCAGTATGTGGCTTTGTGGAAGTAGATTCCAGCTGCCAGCTGAATAGTGAAAATATTTTCCTGATGGATGCCTTCAACTTGGGCTGATGTGCGACGTATAGTCTTCAGATTCATGTTTTGAGCCTTAGTGCAACCAGATGAGTGTAATATTGCAGTATTCCTCTCCTTTTCCCTGATTATATCTGTGTAAGGTTTGGAATAAAATGGGCACTTATTTTTATGAGGAAAAATGAGAGAACCCTCTCAAGTTTTCAGTGGCCACAGAAACAAAAAACGTTTATTACGATCAAGAAAAACTAAGACAATCAAACACTTTCTGTCTGTGGATAATCCTGTTTGGAGGTTAGGAAACCCTGTGACATATGTTTTCTCAGCTAACATTTGCAGCCAATACAATGTGCACGGGCTATTTAGTCTTATTAATCATGCAATGATTCACAAGCTTCAGCAATGGCATTCAGCTTCAGCACAGCCTTGGTAGAAACCAGTGGGGGTTTTTTTTTTTCTTTCTTTTTTTTTATGCTGGGGAAAAGAGGAATGTATTTTGTGATTAGTTTATTACCTTAACAGAAAGATCTATATTCTAAGTGATAAGTGTCATACAAAGTGTCTCATGACAGCCCTGAGGGTAGGAGAAAAAAGGACCGTGTGTGCTGGAAGATAGAGCTTGGTGTACGTTGTTTAAAATTCTGTTCTGTGCAGTTAGATCTGCTGCTGGAAGTTGGTGTTGGCTTCCAAGAGGGAATATTAGAATTTGACCAAATGCTTCTGGCAAAACTGGGCATATATTACTTGAAACAATTTATATTGGAAACGGTATGCCATATCTTGGCTTTCAAAAAAACCAAACATTTAGAAGCAGAGGGTAATACATTTCGGGGTATAAACATTTACCAGTGAGCCAGAAATCTAATCAAGAGGAATTCTAATTCCTGAAAATAGCTGCTCCTTCCTCTCTCCTTTTTTTTTTCTTTCATGCTGAAACAAGAATAACAAGCGGATTGATGTCCCTAGAGGATAATTTGGTTGTGGTGGCTGTTGGTGGCTCCGGATCATACACCATAATTTACATATGTAAGGAAAGAGGAATAGAATGAAGGGAGGTGGTTTACAAACAGTAACAGTCACTCAGATGTGTCCCTGTGCCTAATAAAGCTGTTACCACTTTATCCTGTGGGTGTTTGAATGAGGATCTGATTGTGAAGACATAGTGAGCAAGTCTTTTCTTTGGGAGACTAAAACTACATTTAGTGTACTTAATCTCATAATAGGGAAAAATTATGGGGAAATTTTGGTTTCACATGTTATGCTTGATCACTTGGGTTATCTTGAAAATTTTGTTCCATTTCCTTTAATAAAAAAAAGATGTTGCATAATGCATTTGGAGTTAGAATTTGCTTTGTAAAGGTTTTTTTTTTTCCTTTTTAAAATGATTTTACCCCTTTATTGTAGCAAGTACTGTCAATGAAAGAATGTCCAGCCTAAGAAAAAATCTTAGGAGTTTATTCGAGCCAAACTGACATTTGCTGGGAAGAAAAATCTCAAGGGATTGAGAAAATGCTCTGGAGAATGGCAGTATTACAGTTTATTTTATACATTAGTATCAAAGGAAGGATGTAAGGGGGGTTGCGTGAAATTCATTGGTGGTAAATTAGCGAGATGGGAGAAAACAAGCAGGGTGAATCTCTGAAACTGGATAAAAGATAAAATGGAGAGATGTGTACTTCTTTTACAGGGGAGGGTACAGAGTAGTTAACATTTACAGCACATAGAGATGGTGTGCATGCAACAAGATAACAATGAGGGGTCTGTGGTCTCATGCCCTGGTGAGAGGTTGTGCTCTGAGAGATCTGGAAAAGGTGATTACTCTGATATTTCACAGGTATATTATTTTAGATGCAAAAAGACAATAGACTAGCTCACCAAAGGTGTAAGATTGGCCTTTGTTGACAAAGCTACAGGCCTAGATGTGACTACCCGACTGGACTCATGTTGAGTTGGGAATTTTTATGTTTAGACCCTCCTTCATGGTTACTTTCAAGTCTCTGAGTTTGTAAGGCCTGCCAGGCAGACCTCCCCTGAGCTTGTCAGGTTTAGTATGTGGCTCTTTTTTTTTCATTCACAGTATTTAAGTCTAATTCTCTAACTTCTTACCTCTAAAATGCTGGCATTGGCATATAATATCATGATCTTAGTTGTTTTCTGTAGTATATTCAGTTTGTTCCAAAGTTGCTTTAAAATTAGTTTAGTTAAACCAAAAGATGTAGATGAACTATATTTTCCTCCACTTTAACTATATAGAATAGCTTTATAGTATGTGTGTATTTCATATTTTAAACTCTTGGGGTGGTCTCTGGTTAGGGTGTGGTTAGGGTTGTCGCTTTTGCCCTTTAATTTTCTAAATGTATTTGTAATATGAAATACTTAAAATCCTTTTAAAACATCAGTTCCATGTTGACAGTTTTGTGAAATCCTTTTCATAGTTTTGAATGGAAAGAAAATCAATAAGAATTAAGTAATATAAGCTGACTTTTAAAGTTATGTTTAAATTGTGATCTAAAGAAAACTTGTATATTTCAGAAACAGCAAATATATTTTTGAAAAAATGTCAGAAGGAGCCCTAGTCTTATTCTCTGAAGAGGTGATTGACAGAAAGACAGGATGAAATGGAATAGTCTGTCCTAGCCAATGAAATGGTCAGTTGACTCAATGTTTTTAAAAAGAATTGCCATGGAATTACAACATGTGATGTTTGACATGGCAGAGAAATCTTTGGAGTGTGTGTGTGAGTGCACACACATGCGTGTATGTGTTGCCAGGGGATGATAATCATGGCAAAGAGAAGGCCATATTTGTTGTCATGTTTTCTTGGCACCGCTGGATGGTTTACTATCCCTTTGGGGTCAGGAAGAGCATGCAGTACTCAAGAGTGTTAGATTAGTTAACAGGTATTTAAAAAACCTTTTTTTTAAAAAAATTATTAGAAATAAATTTCAGCTAAAGTTTTGTTTAGATACTGTTATCGAACCTCAGTGTTTGAGTCCTTCCGCCTGTGTGCTTTGGAGGAGAGATGAATGAGCAAGAGTTTATAGTGGAGAAGGGAATTTTTAGGGATTGACGTCAATCTGGAGTTCAGATGAGCTCGCTTTCTAAAAGACCCAGCTCCCCTATGGCAGGTAACTAACAGGTTATATGGAGCCCAATCACCAGACACCTGTGGATGAAGAATTTGGGGGTTATGTTAGGAGCTGATTGGTCAAAGGTGAGGTAATGGTAGTAAATCATTTCTTTAGGTTTCTTGAAGACAGCTCTGAGGTCAGCTCCACATCCCTCTGTCTGGTTTCTTGGTAAGAGAGCCTGGGGAGTCATTTCACCCTAGGGCTTAGGAGCTGCCAGAGGCTCAAACTTTGTAACCATGAGTCAGGACCTGGTTTGTCCTCTTCTGCTGTCTCAGGGGTTAGAGATTATCAAGGGGAAAGGCTAAGGTCTTTGAGATGTACAGAGGAAAAAAAATGGTTTTTAAAAATAAGACTACAAATCATATCAAAATTACGAGGGCCCTTGGTTTCAATGCCAGGCTTAGGTCTCTTCTATTTTATAAACAGTTGAAATGTTTTTGAGACAGTGGGATCAATCTATGGCCATTCTCTCGCTGGGGTGGTCTCTTGGGATCATACTTCTTGCTTTATTTCCTCACCTGCCATTTTCTCTTTAATCCAGATGTTGAGTTTTAGCTGAACATCTTCTGAAGAAATGCTTTTGTCTCTTTTATGTTAGAAATGAGGATTATGGATATGTATAAGCTTTGGGGACACCTCTTTATTCAGTCAGCTAGAAAGATTTCATATTTTAACACAGTGTGTACATTGCAAGTAAAGTTTGTTACCCTTCACTTTATATAAACTGTGTCTTCTCAGATTAGTAGTTTTTAAAAGACCTAATAATAAAACTAGCTTATTTGGTATTACAGAGTTATAAATCAGTATGTGTGTAACTGTGGTTGATATTCGCTGGTCTGGCATAGTTGAGAAAATTAGGTGAACTCTCAAAGTTTGTGACTTGAAAGTATTTTGAAAGGAATATCTGCTTTGATAGGAATATAAACTAGTTTTGATGTTACTTGGTAATAGAGTGATTTTGGGCCTGTCCAAATGCTGATATAAAAGCAGATGGTAATACATCTTGAATATTTCAGAGAGAGCCCAAGTTTGGTTTTAAAATTCATTCTGTTTATAATTGGTAGGCAGCATGGAAAATGGCAATCTTGTTATGAACAAACCTTAAAAAATATGTTTTAATAATGAGGCTGGAAAGAGAACAGAAGTTCTGTTTCAAAACTCAGGGTTTTGACATCATTAATGTCTTTGTTAGAATTATTTAGGAAAATGCATTCTGGCTCATTTTGAGGTTTGAATGAGTGTGTGGGGGAGGAAAAAGTTTCCTTTACCTTTCAGGGTTCTTCTGGCTGCTCTAATAATCAAATTCACATAAGATAGATTAGCAGGAGAAAAGCAAATTAAAATTTAATAACATGTATACCTCCTGCTTACATGCAAGAGACCCAGTAACACGGAGTAACTCAAAAACCATCACCTTAAAGACTGCCTTCAGCTAAAGACTGAAGAAGATGTTGGGGATGGGGAATCAGTTATAGGAGGTTAACATAAGCACAGGAAACAAGGGTAAGATTGTATGCAGATCTAAATCTAAGCCTTCTCCATTAATAAGAGTTTCTAGATATTTAGCTATCCTTCTCTTCCCCATACTGTGAGAGAAACGCCCTTTCAATAAGATTTTTCTCTTACAAATGTAAATGTCCTTTATAGAGCATCACTTCTACTTGGTTTTCAGAGCTTCTGTGATATCTGCTGTTTCTTAAAATTAACCAGCCTAGAATAATCAATATCCCAAAGAGATATATTTTGGGGTGACAAACTTTGTTCCCCTTCAAGTGCAAGTTAATTTTTAGGCACTCAATACATGTTCTGTGGGAAGTAAAGTATATTTGAAACATCCTCAGGGAAATCCTAAGATACACAGTTTCATTTCCAAAAAAAAGTACTCCAAGATCTTTTCAGAAAAAGCTCACTCAAAAATTTAGTGAATCATTTTTTTGAATAATTTTTTTTATTTTTGAGTGACATTGGTTAATAAAATTATATAGGTTTCAAGTGTACAATTCAATAATACATCATCTGTATATTGCATTGTGTTCACCCAAAGTCAAGTCTCCTTCTGTTACCATATATTTGACCCTCTTCTACCTCCCAGCTTCCTCTTTTCTTTCTGGTAATCACTAAACTGTTGTCTGCATCTATGAGTTTTTGTTTGTTTGTCTTATTAGTTGCTTTCAGTTTTATATCCCACATATTAGTGAAATCATGTGGTTCTCAACTTTTTCCATCTGATTTATTTCGCTTAGTGTGATTATCTCAGGATCCATCTATGTTGTCATGAATGGCAGTATTTCATCTTTTCTCATGGCTGAGTAATATTCCATCACATATATGTACCACAGCTTCTTTATCCAGTCAACTATCAAAGGATATTTCTGTTGTTTCCATGTCTTGGCCACCGTGAATAGTGCTACAGTGAACATCGATGTGCATATATCTCTACAGATAAATGTTTTTAAAAAAATTTAATGAATCAGAAGACTTAAGAATTAGAAAGTTTGTGAATGAAATAATTTTTATATTTGGAAGTTTTAAAATAATTAATTTTAATTTAAACTCTTGACCCTTAAAAATGGTAGAATTAGAGTATTTTTTTTATTTTTAAATTGTGAGTCTAACAGTTGAGAGGTAGGTGAGGTATTCTTTCAACTGCCACACTGCGAGATGGAAGAGGAATAAGACCCTCTGGGGGCCTTCTGGTACACTGAGAGTAACATCTATAGAGTTACAATGGCTCATCAAGTCTAGCCAGACCTGGCCTTTGCTCTTTTTTCTCAGACACATCAACTTTTCCTTAGAACTGAAGCTTATGTCATTTCTCCATGCCCATTTTCTCATGGATCTCTGCATGGCTAACTCTACAAAGAGGCCTCATCAACCACATAGACTCATCACCTCAGAGTAGTTTTATCCATTATATGCTATATTTTCTTCATCATCATTTTTCCTTTTGTGTCTTCCCCTCCATTAGATGATTTTTGTGAGGCCCGTGTCTCTAAGATTCTACCCTTGAAAAACTTTTGTGAACCAAAGACTTAAACATACAGTTTACATTCTGCTTGTAGGATGATTCTTGTAGTTTGCTGGTCTTAGATCTATTTTTATTGATAAAAGCAGTATATGTACATTATAAGAATTTGTGAAACCAAAGGTACATAGTGTAGGTCTCTGTCCCATCCTGAACTCTCTCTCTCTCCCAGTTCTTTCTCCCCAGGACATGCTTTGTTGCCAGTGTCTTGTGTCTTCTAGACATTTTCTGTGCACCTACAAGCCCAGGCATGGTGCCTGTGTACACCTTCCACCTGCTAACTTCTGTTAGATATGGCGTCTTTCTCTGGCTGGTATTTCAAATAGCATGGGATTCTTTGCAAGCTACCACTTTCACAGTTTTGTATTAAGTGGATTTGCTGTGGAGAATCTTCAAGAACAACCTCCCAACCACTGTCTGCCTGCCACTGCCGAACCGGTAACATGCTGGGGGGGATGTGGGCAGGAAGTTTGTGACCCACATCCTGGGGTGTTTAGTGGGATAACTTGCTCCCTGTAAGTGTGCTGAGTGAATGATAACTATGGATGCTGTTTCTGAGATGTGGAGACCAGGAGGGAGGAATTTCCCAAAATGTGGTTTGGGAACCTCATTCTGACTATGCTGTCTCTGGATTCCTCCTTCACACCCTTATGTCATCAGAGATTCTGTGCCTGTCACCTACACCCCTGTGCTGCTAGCTTACTGATGGAATACAGAGTGGTACTTTGCTCAGGCCCTTTTGCTTACCAGGAGGCCCTCATGGTCTTGGACCCTCCTTCCTGGCTAGACTCCTCTCCTCCTATCTCCCAGCTTACTGCTGCTCTAGCCTGGAAATGCTCCTTGGAGTTCCCCAAATGCTGCATCCTGCTCTGCCCTTGGCTTCAGATGCCCTTCATTCCTGATCCCACCCTTTTTCTAGGTAAATTTCACTTATCCTTAAAAATTGAGATGAAAGATTACTTCTTCCAGGCAGCCTTCACTGGTCCTTCACTGGCTGATTTAAATGCCCCTCTGTTCCCATAGCTCTGTGGGCACCCATCAGAAACTTGACACACAGTACTCCAATCATTGCATTATTGCTCTTTGCACTAATACACATTCTTCAGAGGCAGGGCCCCTGTATTCTCCATTCTGTATTCTCAGTCCCGAACTCAGAGGTTGGACTAGAGTAATATTTGATGTCTCCATGCTGATGCCATTATGGCTGCAGCAGGTTGAGAATGTATGTTTGTAGATAAATATCCAAGAGAAAGGAATAACAGCTTTTTCAAGTGTATGGAAGGAAACAAGGGGGTAAACTGCAGCTGGGACATCTTTAATTTTGTAAAAAGCCAGAATGTCAGAGCCTATTCGTTCCCCTTTCCTTCCACTTCTCCACTGTCCCCTCTCCCCCTGCCTCCTATGGAATGAATGGATCCAGGGTTCTATTGACAGGGACTAGCTTGGCGCTGTTAGGAGAGCACATCTTCCTGAGTCTCCGCATTCACAATGAGCTGCTGTTCCTAGCTGGAGTGGAGGAGGGGTCTCAGCAGCTGCTTGCGTGGTCTGCCTCCCTTCTCTCTGCATTCTGCACACAGCATTTAATTAAAAGTGTGGTCAGGGTGCATTAGCACTGGGGTGTCCTTGTCACATAGCCATGGCAGTGATTCAAGGGAGCTGGGCAGTGAGCCCCAGCTGGACTCATCTCATGAAGCCCGGCGGGTCCTGGCCCCTCCCTGCGTGGGCCCTAGGCCTATGTCCTGTGGGAAATTCTTGAGGGCTTTTCCTATTGTCCTGTCTCTTTCCAGTTGTATTTGTTAGCCAGCTGGACAAGCAGGGGTTTTCTGGTCTGCTTGTCTTCCAGGCCTGTGGGTTGGTCCTGTGGGAGTTGCCTCTCAAAGGTGAATTTCTGGCGTAGTTGCTCCTGTCCCGAGGGCTGAAAGGTAGGTGTATGTTTATATGAGATTTGAAAGTAACAGATGAAGCCAGAGGGAAGGAGAAAGCCTCTTCCCCTAGTGAAGGAACCTGTTCTTCACTTTACCTTGTCTTCGGTGCCTAACAGCCCATCCTTCCAGCTAATGAATGCATTCTTCCAATCGTTGTGAGTGCCTGTTGGTAAAGGACAATCGGCTGTGCTGTATCCCACGGAGGATATTAGGAAGTGGAACAATCCCTCCATCCCCTTGAAGAGCTCAGGTCTAATGGGAAGGTGAACTCTAGAGATGTCAGAGCAAACGTAGGATAGTGGGGTAGGTAGATAACCTGACTTCCTCCCCCTCATCCCATTAGACACAAAGGGATGCTCAAGAAAGGACATCATTGATCTGTTAGAGGTAGGACAGTCTATAGTCCCTAGGAGCCTCTGTCTCCCACCTCCCTCTCTTCCAAAAAAGGATGAGATGAAAATCAGAGCTGTTAAATTAATGAAGAAGCTAAGGCTGCCCTGAGATGGGAGTGCAAGAAGGTGGTCTTGTATGAGGGGCCTGGGTTATGATGTCTACAGAGTGATGGAACATGGCTGTTGAAGTTTGCTACAGCTGCCATTACAAAATACCACAGACTGGGGGCTTAAACAAAAGACGTTAATTTTCTCACAGTTTGGCTTATAGATGGCTGCCTTCTCCCTGTGTCTTTATGTGGTCTTCCCTCTGTCTATATCCTAATCTCTTATAAGGACACCAGTCATATTGTATTAAGATCTACCCTCGTGACCTCATTTTCACTTAATTGCCTCTTTAAAGACTCCAGCTCTAAATATAGTCACCTTATGAGGTATTGGGGGGGTTCTTTAATATATGCATTTGGTGGGGGTGAGGAGGCAATTCAGCCCATAACAATGACCTTGGCCAGCACCAGGTAGGTAGAGGAAACAGATCTCAGGATAAATGTACTAGAAGACTTTACCTTTAATGAATGAGTGGACCAGAATAAACCCACTCAGCAGCCCAGAAGAGAATGAGGAAGCTTGTCTTCCTAAGTATAGTTGTGTAGGGAGTGAGGGTCAAGGAGCTTTCCACTAGAATTCACAACCATGAGACTGACTTCATATAAATCTGTGTTTGTAATTTTAATAGGTTGATTTCCTTGGATGTAGACTCTGAGACCGACATTTACTGTAGGAGGTTTATTGGGAGCAGGGGCTGGAGGAGGCTCTTAGGAATCATCCACGAAAGTGAGCAGGAGAAGCTGGATTGGACAGAGGGAGAAGTTGAACTTCAATTCTGCTGCCTCAGAGGCTTGTACCATAGGGATCTGAAAGCTGAGATAACCCTCGGAATTGTCCAGTTGAGGCAAGGGGGCCGGAGCAGTCATTGGTGTGGGCTGCCCCAGGGAAAAGTATAACCTTGGGAGAGGAAGCTTTCCTCAGTAAGAGGGCAGTTTCAGGAGGGGGATGCAGCTATGAGCCGTCAGTAGTCCTCCGTCTTGGCAGCGGGGGAATGAGTGCCCAGGTCCTGCAGGAGGATCTAGGAGACACCATGGCATCCACTCTAGGAGTTTATACTTCCCGCTTAGCCTAGGAATCCTCAGGATGTGGTTCGATGTTGGAAATACCCCTTGGAATACCTAAAAGAAATACTTGCAGAGCCTCAGCTATGGGCCAACAGGTGTCCCACGGATGAAGCTCTCCCAAAGGTAAGCTCACAACCCAACATTAGAAAACTCCAAAGAAAAGGGTTCACCATAGCTGAGTCATACAAGCAGCGTGATTAGAACTCAAATTCTACATGTGAGAATTACTTGACAAAATCTATAAAATAAGGATGTGTAATGTGAGCAGATGATCAGAAAGAAATCAAACACATGAAAAGATACTGAAAATAATAGTTGGAAAATAACCAAATATATATATATATATATATATATATATATATATATATAAAAATTATTGCTATTTTTATTGAAGCTACAACATGGATGTAGTTTTTAAGAACTGTGCAATCCCCCATTCTCTCTCTCTCCTCTCTTTCCCCCTCGTCCTTCTCCCAGCAGCCATTTACTTCTTCAGGTTGATTCTTGTATTTATACACACACACACACCCACACACACACACACATACAAATAACAGGCTCCTAATGCTATTTCATTATTTTTTTTCTAGTTTAGGCATTATTTGTTGACTTTCCACCATGGAAGAATATAATTTACTCTTTTACTCTCCTCCTGGCCCCATACAAACATGCTGACTTCTTCAATTTCCATCCTTGCTTAACAGTTGTGGTTGCCATTGTTATGACTATATAAATCTTGTTCACTGAGCCATATGGTGAAGAATGATTATTTGTTTCCTTCATGATTTTTTATTTTCTCTGGTTTTAATACCTGTTTTGTTTATTCCTATGTTTACTTTTCTCTGACCTATTTCTTATTAAACTCAAATTCAGCATTTGTAGTCCAGCCTCAACTTTGCTCTTGCATTTTCAGATGCATGATAATTCTGTCAGTTTCTTTGTGAAAACTTGGAGTCCTTTGATGTCCTCTAATTGTTCTGGTTGCCCTTTCTACCTGGTGCACAGCTACATCCTGGGATCGTCCTTCATCTTTTTGGGCATTCCCTTTATTTCTCTGTCGAGTCTCCTGTTTCCTGGATACCATGTCCTCCGCGCCTCCTCCACCCCCCCCCCCCCCCGCCCTCTGGTTTGTACCCTTTTGAGGAAGCACATCTTTTTCTAGCTACTTAAGAAAGGGTACACTGTAGGTGAAGCTTTCAAGTCTGAAATGTCATTAATATATCCTGACACTTGATTGATGGCTAAATAGAAAATTCTCAGTAGGAAATAATGTTCCTTAACAGTTTTGAAGGTTTTGCTCTATTCTATTCTTATTTCTAGTGTTGCTATTAAAGTCTTAAACTATTCTAAACCCTAATCTTTTGCATGAGACTTGCTGTGATGGGGTCTTTTACATCTATTTATACGCCTGCTTTCTATCCTTTTCTGTCTTTTTGCTCTACTTCCTGGGCTGTTTCTTTTGTATATATTTATATTTCCTTTATATTTTTACCTTTCTGTAGAGCTTTTCATTTCTACTGCCAAGTTTTTTTTTTTTAAATCATCTGAGTGTTCCTTTGAAAAATCATCCAACTCTTGTTTTATTGATCTTTTTAAAAGATCTTATATGTCTGAGAAAATATTAGTGAGTTAAAAATCTTTTCTATTTCTCGTCAGTTTCTTTCTGAAGTCTTGGAGTCATTTAATATCCTCTAAAAGCACCTCATCATCCAAGGTGCTTTTTTTTTCCTTTTTCTGTTTGTTTTGGGTTCATTGTTCATGTTAGGGAAGGAATCTTTTGTGTAATGATTTTTGATAGGCTGCTTACATTAAGAGTGGACCTCTGAGCTTATGGATGGCCTTCACTGTAGGTTGGATTCTTTTGTTGAGTAGATTCCAATTTAATGCTTCCATTTTCTTCCTCTTGAGATGTCCAGAGAAGGGCCTTCTGATATTCTGCCTGGAGGATGAACACCACCTGACTGCCTGAATTTTGGAAACTGAGTTGTAGAAGAGGGTTGGAATCTCAGCATTCTGTGTGAAATTCTTAACTTGGTTTGCCATTTTCAATTTGGTGTTCCAATCTTTAGCTGAGTATGATATTCCTCAAACAAGAGACTGGTGCACCTTCTCCAGAGAGTAAACCTCTAATCATCTGATAGGAGAGGTTGCCTTTTTGGTTCTATACAGCTTTCTTAAGAATTTGCTTTCTGGAGTGTGTTAAATCCATTGCTACTTGCCCATATGTTGTCTAGCTTCTAAAAATAGTTTTTGTTGCCTCTTTCATTTTATTTTTCTAATAGATTCTCTTAAAAAAAATCTCTGTTCTTAGTTTAGTGAGGTTTTTTTTAGAGGAAGCAAAAGTGAAAGTGAGGAACCATCTTGCCATATTTCCCTGAAAGTGTCAAACAAAAATTTGTAATGAAAAAATACATTTAGTGAACCAGAAATCAGTGAGAAATAGTGAACCAAAATATAGTCTGTAGAACTTACCAAGCATGTTGTACAAAGTGATACTTCTCTTATTTTCTGAGAGATATGGAAGATAGGAAAAATTCCAATATCAACAAATAAGAATTCCAAAAGCAGAGAAGAGAGAAAATAGAGAACAGTCAACAAATTTCGAGGTGTCTAAGACTCTTTTAGCATTGATGGAAAGGATGGAGTACATACTTTTCAAACCATTAGAGAGAAAAAAATAAAATAGGAAACTTAACCTTATTCACTAGAGAGCAGAAGTAACAAATGGCACAGAAGAAGCATAGAAAGTGCAAAATAAAACTTAGAAACAAATGCATACGTTTTAGTACTGACGCTTCTTGACTTACAGTGGAGCCTACATCCTGATAAACTCATTGTAAATTGAAAATATTGTAAGTGGAAGATGCATTTGATGTACCTAACCTACTGAACATCATAGCTTAGCCTAGTCTACCTTAAATAGGCACAGGACACTTACATTACCCTATAGTTAGTTGGACAATTTTCTTGAGCTTCATCTGAAGAGTAATTACCTTCCTCTTCTTCTTACCAGGAAACACAATGATTATTTTGTAGATATGATGGGCAAACACAAAACACAATGTCAGATAAACTCTGGCAACACAGTGCATTCTAGAGTATTGATTGTTTACCCTTGTGACTGTGTGGCTGACTGGGAGCTGCAGCTGGCTGCTGCTGCCCAGCATCACATGAGAATATCATACTGCATATCACTAGCCCAAGAAAAGATCAGAATTCAGAGTACAGTTTCTATTGAATGTGTATCACTTTCACACCATCATAAAGTCAAAAAATCGTTAAATCCAACCATTATAAGTTGGGAACTGTCAGTAATTAAAAATGGATTAAGTCCATCTGTTACAAAGTCAGAGATTGGATTTTAAAAATCTGGCTGTGCATTGTTAGTTAATAAGAGATAAATTTAAAACAAGGTCACAGAATAGCTTATGTATAGGGATAGAAAAAGATTTATCTGGCAAATCCGAATAAAAAATTGGTGTAGCTATATTAATCAGAGAAAGAGACTTGAAGACAAAAAGCATTATTAGGCATAAATAGTGTTACTATATAAACAAAAGTGTCAGTTAACCCAGAAGACAGCATTTGCAAGTTTGTATGCACCCAACAAAACAGAAAAACCCAACCAAAAACTGATGGAATTATAGGTAGAAATCGACAAATCATAATCATAATGATAGACTTTAATGCAACTCTTTTACTAGTTGATAAAGACAAAAGATTACCAAAGGCATTGAAGATTTGATTTATGGAATTAGTGTTTTCCAAATATTTTTGACTTCTATATGTAATAATAGCACATATGACCTCATATATCTGGACTTGTGTGTGTAGGAGTGTGTGTGTGTACACTTACTCCTACACACAAATACACTATGTATCGTCATATCGAAGGCACTTTAAATTATAATATGCAACATGATTTTTTTGTGCTACTAAGAAATTAAAAGACTGCTGCCATTGAACTGTATCATTTTGCTCATTGTGAGTGACCTGATGCCAGAGATTTTAAAGTAAAATGTGCACTATGATCATTTACCTCCTCTTTCAGTTTAAAAATTTCTGGTCATAACCTGTCAGATTGGTTTTATGCCCCATTAATTGTTTGTAACTTTCAATTTAAAAAACACTGACCCAGAAGATCAATATAGAACGACGCATCCAACAAGTATAACATCATGGCATATTTATAAAAGGTGACACTTCCATGGTCACAAAAAGGTCTCATCATGTTACCAAGACTATCTTATAGATAGTATTCTCTATCTACAACACAATGATCATTTGAAAGCAATTATGGCAAAAATACCCCATATATATCATGATATATGTTCAGAAATTACATTTCTGAGTATCTCAAGAGGGACAGTTATATTAAATATTAAAAAATATTTAGAACTTAAAATGAGAAATCAAAAATTGATGAGCCAAAATGTCTAAAACAAAAGGCCAAACAGTAAATCTATGATAGGTAGAAGAAAAAAATCAGTGCATTTAAGAGTACAGATTAATGAAAGAGGAAAAGATACAGTAGAATCAACAATACTAAAAGTTGTCTAAGACTAGTAAAATAGGCTTAAATAAAAGACATCATTAGTAATAAGAAAATTTAGGAAATGAGAATATTATTTACAGTTTTATGCCCATAAATGAGACAGTTGAGGTTGAAATGCATAATTTCCTGGAATAATAATCTACCATGATTAGTTTAAGGATAAAAATGACCCAGTGTGCTTGATGTAAAGAAGTTAATCTAGGCCAGTGGTTCTCAACCAGATATGATTTTGACAGGTGCATGCACTTGTCAAAATTTTTAGATCTAGAGCAGTCCTACTCTCCACCCCCCCCACACCCCATTCATTCACTGGGAACATCTGGCAATGTTCCCAAAACTAGAGGTATGGCTAGCAGAGGCCAGGGATGCTGCTAAAAATCTGTTAATGCACAGGAATAGTCCCCCACGACAAAGAATAGGGCTGAGGTTGAGAAACTGATCTAGGCCAACATGGGTGTTTTGTGGGTGTTTTGATGAATATTCAAGGATTAGATAATCTTATGTACTGGATTCTATAGACAAAGGAAGAAAGCTTATATCATTTCGATACCCAGTACTACCTTGATTCCCAAACTAAAGACAATAGAGAAGAATGTATAGATCAATGTCACTCATGAATACAGAAGCAAAATCTTAAGATTTAGTATGCTGGATCTGTGTTTATATAACAGAACAATAAAAAACTGTCATTACCATGTTGTTTTTATTTTAGGAATACAAGGATGGCGAATTAGAATATTATGTAATTCACCATGTACTTAAGAGGGAGGCAAGATAATTTTTAGAACACTAAGAAGGGAATTGTTTTAACCTAATAAAGAATACCTGACCTAAAATTTCAGTAGTTATAAATAGTAAATACTAGGAGCAGTTTCTTAAAATATGAAATGAAGATAAGGATGCCTGCCATTACCACTTCTCAACATTACTCTTGATGTCTTAGCCAGTGCAATAAGGCAAGAAAAAGAAATAAAACTATATGGATTGGAGAGAAAGAAAAAAATCACTACTCATAAATATTATAGTCTGCTCTACATAGAAAAGACCAGGGAGTCTGCAGACTATTGGAAGAAATAAGAAATTTCAGCAAGGTTGCTGTGGATGAATAGAAATTTAAAAAAATCAGTTGTGTTATACAGTGGCAAGGCAGAAATAGAATTTTTAATTTTCATGACAATACCATCTCTTATAGTAACAAACCAAAAGAAATCCATATAGATCCTTAATGGAGAAAGTTTAAAAATGTTATTAAAATAAAGTCATAATAAAGAGAGAAATTCTGTGTTTATGACTGGGACGACAATCTGAGAAAGATGTCAATTCTCCTTAAATTAACCTGAATACATGCAGTTTCACTAGGAATTCCGGTAGTGGTTTTTTTCCCCAATAAAGTTGGTAAACTCTAAAATTTGCATGGAGAGTGATAGAAGGCTTAAAATAGTCAAGGCGATTTTGAAGAACAGGGTGCATGCACTTGTCAAAATTTTTAGATCTAGAGCAGTTGAAATTGTGATATTTTTAGGGACTAGTAGACCAAGGAGATTGAATAGGGTGTCCAGAAATAGTACCACACATATACGGAAATTTGATATGTGAAAGAAGCAGCATCATAATTGGGGAGGAGATAGTGATACTGGAACAATTGGCTGTCTGCATAGAAAAAATGAAAATAAATCTCTACCACTCACTATACACATTAATTTAATTCAGAAACTAAGCCCGAAAAGCAAAAACATACAACTTCTAGATGAAAATATTAGAATATCCGTATGACCTGGCAGTAAAGAAAGTTTTTAATTTACGACGCGGAAAGGACAAACATCAATAAATTTAACTACAAACAAACTGAAAAGTTTGGGTATAATAAAAAACCATGTAAAACAAAAGATGAGCCTCTGGCTGGGAGAAGATATTTACAAAGTATGGAACTTTTATGTGTTTAAGGAGATATATCGACTGTTCATAGCACTTTTGTTTGTAATAGCAAAAAACTGGAAGGGAGACAGATGTCCATTAACAGATTCAATAAACAAATGTTGTTTTCTTAGTACTGTGAATCTATATATAGCAGCAGTTTTCAGTTTTATGAGACCCAGTGTACTCTTTTTATAACCAATAATTTATCATACCCATTTTCTTATCTAAAAATAAATTTTCATCTGTATACACCATTTACAAAATTAGCATATCCTAGATACAATATAATAGAGAAATAAAAGGAAGGTAATTTTGAATATATAAATGCTTGGCGTGGTGATATTAATAAATACAACTGAGTAGTTAGTTGTTTACACCTGCATATAATGAATAAGTTGGGATCTAAGAAAGGTAAGAGTCATACCATATTGTTGACATTTTCCTTTGTGTGACATTTGGAAATAAGGACTAAATAGATATTGATATGCATATGTAGAAATATGAATATGATAGCTATAAGAACAGATTGATATGAGTGTTTGTACTGGGTCTTGAATGACTTGAGTGGAGTTGTTAATTTTTTGAATTGGTTTATAACTCTTTGTAAAGGTCCAAATAAAACCAAGCATACTCTTTTGATTTACATGGTAGTTCCATTCCAGGAAAAAAAAATCAATTCTATTCATAGTTAAGTAAAACAAAACAAATTCTCCTATATAGGTAAAATAGAGTTGGGTTCTGAGCTCAGATAATTTTTCACCTAAATGAGTATCTTGTGGGTTATCTGAAAGTCCTATGGGACAAGAGAAAATTCTTCATAGTGGAGAACTCACTTGTACATTTTAGAATATTAAAATCCTTGGCTCCCTTTCACCCTCTAGATAATGTAATCTCTCCAAAGTTGTAGCAGCCAATGATGGCCCTACACATTTTCAGCACTCCCCTTAGGGTGTAGTGCTTCCATGAGAACTGCTGAACTAGAACTTCTAATATGAATAGCTCTGAAAAACGATGCTGACGAATAAAAAAAAGTTATACAACCCTACCGATTAATATGATCTTAACTAATAAAATATATTTCTTGTGGATACATAGAGTATAAGAACAAGCATGAGAATGATAAGCTACACTAAAGATGGTGGATATCTTGGCGTGGGTGGGTGGACAGAAGGGATCACTGAAGGTTATGTAGCTTGCACCATAACTAATGTTTGGGGGGGAAAAAACAGTTCTGGAGCAAATACATAGTGTTAGGACTTGTCAAAACTGTTTGGAGAACATACTGGTGGTGGTTTGTTTTAAAAATTGTTCTATAGTTCATCGTATGCTTAAAAAACCTTACAAAAATCTCAAGTGAAACAACAAAGCAAGAGGATGAAAAAAGTCAGATGAACAGTTACTATTGTATCTATACGTTTATATGATACCTGTTGTCCCTCCTTCCTCAACTTTTTTTAGCTATTGTCTGTTGGTTTCTTACTATGAATTAGTAACCCTTTCTTTCCTCTTGCCTGTCTTTCTCATAGCATCTAATTTGTAATAATATCTTTTTACTAGAGCCTAAACCTATAAGTCAGTTAATAAAATTACAGTATTCTTCTTTACATATACAATTTTCAGTGCTTCTTCCCCCTTTAAAATAGTATAGTATTTACATTGTCAAGTCATATAGACATTATGTACTCTACTGTTTACCTTTTAACCATCATTTAATCTTAGTTCTCCGGGTGAATGTGTTTTTAATGCTGATGCTTTATTTTAGCTTTCTTCACTAGATTCCTCAGGGAGTGTTCATGGGAACAAAACTTCTTGAGCTCTTGCATATTTGTTATCTTTTTCCTGCTGCCTTTATACTTGAAGGTCGTTTTGGCAGAATATAAAATCCTTAGTTCACAATTCTTCCCCAAATATCTTAAATATATTATGACATTGTCTTATGGCATAAAGCATTGGTGTCAATGTTTGATGACAATTTGATTTTCTTATCTTAAAAGTGACTTGGTCTTTTTCTTGGATGCCAAAATAATTACTTAAAAAAGTGTCCAAGAGTTTTACCAAACTATATCTTGGTGATAACTACCCTGGGTCAACTTCTCCCAGGTAAAAAGTGTAGTTTCATATCTATTTTAGAAACATTTTCTTGAATTATAGTATTTATTCTGTTCTAATGCTTTGGTTTTATACCTTAGGAATTTCTGGTATATGTATGTTGGATGTTCCTTACCTGTCATCTTTACCTCTTAATTTTCCTCATCATTTTTATCTTCCATTTCTTTTTGAGTTTAAGGATTTTCCTTCTTTCCATTTTCCAATTCTCTAAAAGTATTACCTTTTTTCCTCTCTTGTGTTCCTTCTCGTTTTTTTCATTGCTGAAATGAAAATTTTCTTTCGGTTTTAAGTGTTTTCTGAGTGCTATCATTTGTTTTTTGAAATGTTAGAGTTTACATCAGTTTTGTGAGCATGATTTTCCTGGTGTGTGCTCATTCTATGGAAGCACATTGTTCTGATTTTCATTTTAAAAAATTGTATATTTAAGGACAATCTTCTGTTAACTCACATTCATGTGAAATGAGTACTTTTATGAGGAAAGGTAACTCTAGAGAGCTTTTTGAATATGATGGCTCTAGAACTCTTCTTCCCTTTTTGGTTTTTTTCCACAGTGATTAAAATAACATGGCCTCCTTTGGATCTGCCTCCTATTTGGTTTTGCTCCTATTCCTCATTTCCATCATGACTGAGCTTTCCTTTGCCTCAGTTGTCTCCGGCCTGTGCAGGTTGGAGTCTACTTGTAGTGATCTCTTTTCAGTGTGGAGCTGTGTCCTGGAAGGGATCCTTCACTTGTGAGTTCAGAGTGCACAGACAGCTTCTCCACCTTACTATCGTTTCTGTGTAGTTGCCTACAAACTGGAGCTTGTAAAGCTTTGGCTGTCTTTCTCAGACTTACCTACATGCATTCCAGTGACCATTGGTTTTGGTACTCTACTTTTCTTCCTCTGCTTCATCCTCATCACTGCGATAGTATGCAGGTCTTGAGGATGTCAGAGTTCATGTTTTGTGAAGTGTCTTTCACTTAGTTTTATTGTAAATGTTTCCATTTTTGTTTTTCTGGCTTGGTTTCTCTGGTGTAGTTATGGGGGAATTCAGAGAGACTTAAAAACTATTTACTGTCATTTCTATCTTCCCAGAAAACCTTGGAGTTTGTATTTTTTACTGGGATACCTTTTCCATGATGCCTTTAGAGATTTAGAGATTTCAGGAATTCTAGTTAATTACATATAGAAATATAGCATTTTTTAGATGACAACTGGACTTTGTTCATTTGATAAAGTACATTTTCTTTTTTAAAATTTTTTTATTTTTTTAAATTAAGTATATTTTCAAAGTGGAACTTCTTGCTAATTTTTGGAAAACGTAATGTGTATTTGTAGACATTGGTGAGAGTTTGAATCTACTTTTAGGTTATTCTTTGGTCCAAATGAAGAGATATGGTATCAGAACTGAATAGAAATTTATCAGAGAGTAATAATTGATGCACAAGTCTACTAAGCAGAAGCTTAAACTTTATATGTCCCATAAGGAGAGTATTCTTAAGAAATGCTTCTTAAATTATGAAAGATGGCTGTTTTTTGTTCTAAGCAGAGAGGGATGTGATTTGTTTCTGGTGAAATAAGTTCTTAGTTTTAAGTAAATCTCATTACCTTTACGTGATAAAGTCACCATGGTAATGACACTTGCCTGTCACTTCTCCAGTATTGCCAGTGCCACAGAGCCACGGAAAGGTTCCTTCTTCCAGAAACCACCACGTCTAAATTGTCATCATTGAGTTCCGTTACTCTCTTTAGATAAATGCTAATGGTCCTTTGGCCTTTGTCTGAATACATCTAGTGTTGGGATTCTAATAATTTAGTAAAACTCAGTTCATATTGTCTAATCCTAATTTTAGGAAATTTTTTTTTTTAAAAATTTTAATGGTCAACTGAAATTTGCCTTTTTCTACCTACTGTGTCTTAGTTATTATTTTCTTACCTAACATTTACCAAGCCCATATATATATATGGTGGGCACTGTTCTAAGTGCTTTACATGCACGATTACACTTAATTTTCACAACAGTTCTCTGAGATCACATCATTCATACTTTGTAGATATGGCTCTTAAGGCTCAGAAAAGTTATGGAACTTTCCTGAGGTCCCGTAGCTAATAAGAGAGAGAGAGAGAGAGAGAGAGAGAGAGAGAGAGAGAGACAGACAGACAGACAGACAGACACACACACACACACACACACACACACACTCTATATTCACATCCCAGTCATCTTGACTGTAGAGTCTGTGTTCTCAGTCATAGAATGAATCTCCATTTTCCACAAGCCAGATCTTCAATGTGAGCTCATCCTGTCACCTCTTCTAAAGGCTGAGCATCCCATATTCTTCAGCTTTTCCTCTGTGAGATGGTTTTTGGAACCCACTATCTTCATCAACCTTATCTGGATTTATAGGGATCCTGTTTAAAGTGATGCCCATAGGCAGAGACTGTCCTCTAAGCTAAGTCATCAACAGGGAATAGTTACCAGAGATTACCTCTGAAGATGCAAAATTCACCCTAATTCACATTAATGTAAAGTTTGCATTCGTTTTTAGAAGCTTCATTATGCTGTAGGCTCTGGTTCAGCTTTTGGTCACCTAAAATTGCTGGAGTTTAAAACAATTTAAAAAATTTATTTTTTATAACTTGTCCTTCAGGTTGAGCTTATACCAGTACTTGCTAATGCTCAAGGTTGTTGGGTAAAATAGAATTCCTGAGCCTAGAGGACAGGAGATATGGCAGAACCTGTCACAGAAATAAGAGATTAGAGAAAAAAAGGTGGTTCTGGTGGCAGTGATGAGAGTGAGGCTAAGTGGTGGCAGGAGGTGGCTTCAATTCGCTGATACTGAGTTTAAGTTCTGGCAGTATTCAGAGAATGAAACAACAGGTTGGTCATTTGGAAATATGGACCTGGAGAGTAAGGTGCAGACAGGGAGATGGATTTTGGGGCTGTTTTGCATTAGGGCAGTGGGGTGGGAAAGACAGCCTAGGATTATGATGAGAAAGGAGGTGCTATGGACTGAATTGTGTCCCCTCCCCAAATTTTTATGTTGAAGTCCTAACCCCAAATGTGATATATTTGGAGGCAAGGCCTTTGAGAATAGATTAGGTTTAGATGAAATCTTGAACTCTCCCTTATGATGGGATTAGTGTCCTTATAAAAAGAGGAAGAAGCACCAGAGAACTATTCTTTCTTTGTCTCTCTCTATCCATTTTTATGTACTGAGAAAAGGCCATATGTAGACACAGCAAGAAGATGGCCTGCAGCTCAAAGAGAGGGCCTTCGCTAGAACCTGACCATGCTAGCACCTTGATCTTAGACTTATAGTCTCTAGAACTGTGAGAAATCAATTCTTGTTTTTTAAGCTCTTCGGTCTGTGGAATTTTGTTATGGTAGCTTGAGCTGACTAAGACATGAGGGGAGAGGGCAGAGGACAGAATTTTGAGAATGATTCCTTTGGGAGTGGGCAGACAATAAGGAAGTAGCAGAAGTCTCAGAGGTTAGAAAGTTGGAGTGGAATGTATTAGTTTCCTGTGGCTGCTGTAGCAAATTACCACAAACTGGATAGCTTAAAACAACAGGGATTTATGCTCACAGTTCTGGAGGCCAGAAGTCCAGAATCAATATCCCTGGACTAAAATCTATTATCAGCAGGACCATTCTTCCTCAGAGGCTCTAGAGAAAAATCTGTCTTTCTCTTCTAGTTTTTGGTGGCTCCCGGTATTCTTTGGCTTGTGGCTGCATCACTCTAATCTTCAAGGCCAGCATTTTCAAATTTCTCTCTGCTTTACCTTCATATCACCTTTTCCTCTGCCCTCTCTTATAAGGACACTTGTGATGATACCTAGGGTTTACCTGGATTATCCAGGATAATCTCCTGACCTAAGATTCTTAATCATATCTGCAAAGGCTTCCCCTGCTCTTTCCCATATAAGGTAACATACACAGGTTCAAGGTATTAGGATATGGATATATTTATTTGAGGGGGGGGGCGCATTTTAAAGCCTACCACAGGGAACAAGAATTATACAAGGATACAGAAACGAAATAAATCACTTCAAGGAGAAAGGTGTGTTACTTGTTGTTATCTGCTGCCTGAGGTCAAGGTTGAGATGATTGTCCATTAGATTCAGTGTCCCATAAGTCACTAGTCACCTCAGAGAGAACATTGTTAGAGTGGAAGCCTGGAAGGCAGGCTGCCAAGAGATGGGAGTGGGCATTGGAGAAGGAGAGGGACTGTCAGCACAGTGTTTTCTGTTGGAGAAACTTGGGGGCACCTTGGGGTTAAATAGAAAGTGTATGTGTGTTTTGTTAGAGTTTTGAGATCTGGTGAATAACATTCATTTTCTCTTCCCTAGTTCAGAGCCTGTTGGGAGAAGGTTATAAGTCACATATCAACTGCATTGCTGATAAGCCCAGATTGGAGAATGGAACTTTTGATGCAGTCACAACTTTACATTTGGTACCTAAAAATAGCCATACTTAGCAACTTGGTTGCTGCCTGCTCTAGGGAGGCAGGGACTGCCTTGTCCAGCTCATGGAAAGAAATTTCTGAGGAGTTTCTTTGCAGGAAGCCAGCAGCAGAGGGATGTGGAGGGGGCTTTGCTTTGCCTGTGTTTGAAGCTCACCAGGCATTTCACTTGCTCCCCTGCTTTCTCCAAAGTCTCATCTTGATTCTGGGCCCACAACTACCCTCTCAATGGACCACCACCCTACAGGGTATCTACTCTCAACCTCATCATACTGTGAGTGCCTCAGCAGGCACCTGTTCTCTTCTGTTTTATGTCACCAGATCCTGGAACACTGCCTGCCTGGAGCAGGCAGTGAAGGTTTGTCGAATAAGTTAATGAGTAAGTTCTCTCTCAGAGTCATTATCCAGGGCTCCATCTTTATTTTAGTAGTGTATTTTGGTTTCATCAGTATTTGCATTTTGCTAGTATTAGTCTTTACACTGGTGGGAACAGCCAGGACTTTGATTGTACGATGTTTAATGAGTTAGTTGGAAGAATAGCAGTATAAAGAGAGCCAAGGTCAAAGTTTTCAGTTGTCTGCGTTGAGGTCAGAGGGAAGGCCTGGATTTTCTAATAGTTTGCTCAAGGCTCTGAAGAAGTCATCAGTTTTTCCTAAGATGAATTAAATCTATCCTTCAACTAGATTAGTGACTTCTTTTTTTTTATGAATTGCTGATATAGCTAAAGTTTGATAAATCAATAGATGGTAAGTTTATGTAAAAGCAAAGGGGCAGGGCAAATTTTACTTTTGGGCTATATATGCAGTTCTGTGGAGAAATTTTTTTGGGAGGGAGGGCTATACTTGCTTGGGCCTTTGTTTGAATAAAGTCCACATATAATTTTATGGTACGTTTGGCTGTTGAAATTGAAGCCGTAATATTTGGCCAGAAAAGCTCAATCTATAATTTTTTCTAACTGCTTCTGACCGGCTTAACTCATTCATATGTACCAGGGAAAGATGAGATACAAATATTGCCCCCACCTCTTCTCTTCCCGTTCCTGGAGCAGTTCTCCCCAAGAGCCTCTGGGCCCTTTTCCCCTGAGTTGCACTAGGCCTCTTGGTAGTGGGCAGGTTGGAGGGGATGTGACAGTGCTGACTGTTTGGGTATGTGAGCTGGATGAACAGCACTGTCTAATAGAAATGAAATAGATTTTGA
The DNA here is from genome assembly GCA_028627145.1 of Eidolon dupreanum. Lineage (NCBI taxonomy): Eukaryota > Metazoa > Chordata > Mammalia > Chiroptera > Pteropodidae > Eidolon > Eidolon dupreanum. Next base: position 95,702,218 of record CM053503.1, on the reverse strand, counting down.
GCCACAAATGTAAGCCACATAGGCAATTAAAAAATTTCCAGAGCTACATTAAAGTAAAAAGAGGTAAAATTCAGTTTATTGATATTTTTATTTATCCCATATATCCAAATATTATACCAACATTTGAAAATAAAATATGAGAATTATTAGTGCGATATTTTACATTATTTTTTTTCCATGCTAAATCTTTTAAATCTAATGTATGTGTTACACTTACAGCACATTTCAATTTGGGCTAGCCACATTCATATACGCAGCATGTGCCTAGTGGCTAACATATTGGACAACATAGTTCTTGAGAGTGTGTATGCATTTGTCCTGGAAAGAAGATTCTCCATCGTTCAGTATTATGATATTATAGAGTAGGATTCATGATCTGATGAAAATTGAAGGAAGTCCGTTTTTCCATTGCTGCTAAACATCTTTTGTTTCCCTGGAAATATGTAAAGAAGAACTCTATGACTGCTAGTGGAGAAACAGTGATAGCTGAGGGATTTGGGTGATGGGAGAACTAAAATCATTTCCTCTGCACACTCCCAGTGATATATGACCTAATTATTCATACCTGTTGAAGAATATTTTGAGGATTAATATAGTCACATATATAAAGACTGGGAGAATCCAGGAATTTGTATAAAAGAAATTTATAGGGATTAGAGATTTTTAAAAATTTTTCATTTGTCATTGGGTGGTTGCTGACTTGTCGTGTGTGTTCTGTGTATCCACTGTGGTGACATTTCTCTTGTTTTAGTTTCTGGCTGCCAGCCTCTGAACCCCTCTCCTGTGTTTGGAGACACTCACCATCTCTGTCTTGGTGGGAGGGGATGTAGGGTTCTGGGAGGCTGGCTGAAACTTGTTTTCTCAGGATGCTTATAGCTAGAATGAGGCATATAACTGAAGCTAAACCAATGAGAAGTTCCTGCTTGGGGCTTGGAGTCTGGCAGGAATGCCTTTTAAGGTTCCCTCCAGTGTTGGAGATGACAGCAGCATCTGGGGCACCGTGGCAGCTGGAAGCCCAGCCAGGAGTCAAGTAGCTTGGTGCTGAGTGACTAGAGGTGGCATTGTAACCAGAGTGATTTGGCTATGCTCTCAGCTATGTTCTCAGCACCCAGCCTCCTTCTGTTTCTTCTGCCAACTTCCAGAGCTTGTTCTGTCACCCTTCCAGTAGTTCTCTGAACTCTATCTACCTTCCAGCACTAATCCCTTCTCTGTTTGTTAATCAGAGTTGGTTGGGTGGTCTTGGCAACAAGAATTAAGCTCCTCGAGTTTGGGAAATAATTTGATACTTCTTTGTATCATCTCATTATATTTTTACACTTATTTTGGTGTTCCATTATTTGATTGATAAACTAGGTTCTGCTTTTTACCAGTGATCCATTTTCTGATGAAAATACACGGGTATGGTACATACATGTCGATAATGACATGTGTGGTTTATAAAGAGTTGACTTCCACTTATAATAGCTTTACTTAACTGTCAGCTGGATCGAGCATTTTATAGTTGGATGTCATTTAAGAATGAATGTTGCCACCTCTGTTGTATGCACTTTGTCATGGTCACACTGGGTCACTTTTAGAGAGGTCTCTGGTCCTCAGCATTTATGTGGCATTGTTGAAATTGTATTCAGCGAATGAATACACATTGGTTGTGTTTTGTTATTAAATTTTTGCATTTTAAGGTCAATTTTATCAAAATGATACATGGTCATGATATAAGTCAAATAGTGCTAAAGTTGATAGCAGCAACAACAAAACCCTGTTCCCTTTGGATCCCTTTCCCTCTTCATCTCACAGAGCTACTTCTTACCCCAAAGGCTACCACTTCTCAATGGTTCTGTACTTTTCTGTAAACCCTGTGTTTCTAAAAGTTATCACGTGCCATTTCTATTAACTTATTTTAGTAGGTGGAGATTTTACCTATCTTCCCTGTTGAAAGATAATTTTTCCTGAATCTCACATTTCTGCACATATCGCAAGCAGAGGTACTAACTGTAAAGAAAAAAAAGAAAAAGAAAAAGTGTATAGTTAACAACCTAGGAAGGTAGAGATAGTATCTTCTCCAGAGCCAAGGGAAGGTTTGCACATAGTCTTAGAAGGCAGAGATAGTGTTTTCCTCCAAAGTACTGCTCATCATGAAAGGGTCAACCCCTCTAAGTTTAGGGTTCCTCTCCTGTATGCAACCCACTGTGTGTGCAGGTATTGCCTGGATCTTTTTGCATGGCCAGGAGAATGGGGGCTTAGGGTATCAAGGCAAAAATATTGATACCTTGGCTACTGCTATTGCTGTGAGTAATAAATTATCCTTTGTCTTTGACCCAGAAATCTCATGTCTTCTGTCAGCATTCATGAAACAGGCAAGCTAGCTTGTTAGTTTGCAAGTCAGATAAAACCTCAAGACTTTTTACTTTCACCTCTCCAGTTTTATCAGTATTATAACTTTTGGTGAAATCTGTATCAGGTATATTTATAATTTTGATGAATATTAATATATTACATATTATTATATATGCATATGTATAACTAATACATATTAAAATTTAAGTA